>CAUYUJ010016595.1:187288-219788 GCA_963575745.1 Prorocentrum cordatum
CTAAAGGGTGGCGGGGGAAGGAGCGGTGAGAGCGGGGCTGCGGGCGTTGAGGTAGACGGGGCGACTGCGAGCAAAAATCACAAGCTCTCGCCAATCATGCCCTCCTTCTCCTCCTCCTCCTCCTTCTCCTCCTCTTCCTCCTCCTCCTCCTCCTTCTTTCTCCCTCCTCATCCTCCTCCTGCAACTTGGAGGCCTCTCGATCTCCAACGCGGATGCTTGATTATACACTCTAGACTTCTTAATATCCCAAAGTTTCTTTGGAGGGAGGAGCGGAGGACGACCACGAAACTCCAAAGGCCCTGTGCTGCAGGCGCCAGCCGGAGCGGACGAATCCTGCCCAGCTCAATCCTGCCTGGAGCGGACAATGAAGGTTATCAAATCTCAATATCCCGCAGCTGAACCCACATCGCGAATCGCACGTTTGCTGAGAATTTTCATGTGCAGGTCGACGCCAGCGGGCGGAAAAGGGGAGACGGCTGGGAACAGGGACCTCACCTTGGAATTCTCTTGCGGATGCTGCCTCTCCCTGGAATCTGGCCAGATGCCCTTGCGGAGCAGATGCCGAGCCCACACTCTTGCGGTCGCCCTGCCACAGATGGAAACCACAAGACCGATACGGCTACCCCCTGGACCTCTCCTGGGGTGCGTTCTGACCAGAGTTCCGAGGCGAATCCAGCGGTGGCGACAAGGAGGCGAAACCGGGCAAAAAGCAGCTGTATGGACACCGTCCTCCTCCCCCTCCTCCTCCTCCTCCTCCTCCTCCTCCTCCTCCTCCTCCTCCTCCTCCTCCTCCTCCCCCTCCTCCTCTGAAGAGACGCGGAAGGCGACGGGAAGCGGACAGGGCCCGTCCTCTTCGGCCCAGCCTGCGGGGCGACCGGCCCCAGGAGGTCCTCGGCGAGGCCCTCCCGCCGACCATCGGCCCCCGCAGCTGCGGGCCCATGGCCGCGGGGGGCGCGCGGGGCGCGGCCCGCGCACTGGCGCTCTCGCCGGGCCTGGGCGCGGTCGCCTCCCGCCAGCGCACGCCCCTGCTGCACATGCGCGGTCCCCCCCCCCCCCCCCCCCCCCGGGACGTGGCCCCCGACCGCACCCCCCGTTCCCGTCCGTCGCCGCACAATTCTTCCAACAAGTGGCCCGTTTGCTGCCCTGGCGGCCTCGTTCCCGCCCGTCGCAGCCGCCCTGTTGACCCCCCCGTTGTATTGCACTCGCGTTGCGTGGAAATCGTATTTCGTTGAATTGCAATCGCATCTCGTGCGCGCGCGCGGGGGCGGGATCGAAGCACGGTCGCCGGCGGGGCGATCGCGCAGGAAGCGGGCGCGGGGGGCACGCGGCTGCGTGCCCCTCGGCGTGGGGCCCCGCAGCTCACGGAAACTGGCGCGGTCCTCCAGGACGCCGACCACGGCACTCCAATCGGAGGCCCCAAGAGCCCCCAGGAGACTCCAGGAGGCCCTCAGGGAACCAGAGGACAAATCAGGAGGCACCAGGAGACCCCAGGAGGCACCAGGAGGACCCAGAAGGCACCCAGGAAACCCCAGGAGGCCCAGGAGGCCCCAGGAGACTCCAGGGGACCCAAGGAGGCCACCATGAGGCCCAGGAGACTCCAGGGGGCGCCAGGAGGCCCCAAAAGGCCAGGAGACCGCGGCGGAAGGCGACCGATGTCTCGACCGGCGCCCATGCGCAACGCGGGTCACGCACACGCCTGCCTCACCCACGCATACAGCCTCAGCTGCAAGAGCAAATCCCACCAGCCCTCTGTGCGCAAGCAGTTCGGGGCTCGCGCACTTCCAAAAGCCGTCGGAGAAAGGTGTGCCCCTCGCCCTCCCCTCTTTCCCCGGGGGCGTGGACGGGTGGCGCAACCAGTTTGAATGTCCCTGATTGCCCTCGATGGTTCCAGAATGATCTCAAATGCCCAACGTGGCCTTCAAGATCGCGCAGATGGTCCAACTTGGCTCAGGATGGCATCCAGCGTGTTTCCAAAAGCGCCCCGAACGCCCCAAGACGCCTTGACGTGGCAACGCAGCCTCCCAAGGATGCCCCCGATGGCCCATATCCTTACAGCAAAATATGCGCTGTATATTGTGTGTGTGCGCTTTGGCTACTGGTGGGCCACGGAAGCCTGAAGATGGCCGCAAGGTTGCCAAGAAGAGCCCAGAGAAGGGCCCAGAAGGGCCCCAAGATGGACCCCAAAGCCCCCAAGACTACCCCCAAAACGCGCGTCCCCTCCAGTGGAGCTCTCTATGGGGCCACGAAGCGCGAGAAACATGCGCTGAAATCCCACCAGCCCTCTGGGCGTAGGTGGTTTCGGGAGTTTCCTCGGGGAGGGGTTTATCCCTCCCCCTCCCCCCTCCCCTGGACCTCGACGGGGGGTTCCCCGAGGCGTTGGAGCGTGCAAAACGGCTTCGGCGAGGAAGCCAAAATCATTGGTTTTACCATGGTTTTGGCCCCGTTTTCGCCTCCTGAGGGGGTGGGTGGGGGCTAATTTAGTACCCCCCCCTCCTGTGATCGATCTCCTCCAAGATGGCCCCAAGAGGCGCCCAGGAGGCCCCAAGAGGCCTTGAGATGGCCCCAAGATGGCCCCATGTGGCCCCAAGAAACCCCTAAGAGGCCCCCAGGATGCCCCTAAGAGGCTCCTAAGAGATCCCCAAGAGGCACCAAGAGAGAGGCCCCCCAGAGGCACCCAAGACGCTCCAAGAGGCCTCGGCGAGACTGTCAAAATCATTGATTTTACTAAGGTATTGGCCACATTTGGGCCTCCTGGGGGGGGGGGGGGGGGGGGGGCACTGCTTCAGATGACTCCAAGAGCAGAGCGCCTGGGAGAGCCCAAGATGACCTCCAAGATGGCTCAAGATACCCCAAGATGCCTCAAGATGGCTCCCACGATGTCCCACGATGCTCCAAGACCGCTTCAAGACGGCTCCAAGTGGCCAAAGAGCTCCCCCAGGAGGCCCCGAAGAGGCCAAAATCTGTCCAAAACCGACAGAAAATCAATGTTTTGGGCTTTCTCGCCTTTTCGCTTCCGATGGCCATCCGAGGCTTCACGATGACTCCAAGATGGCCCAAGAGGGCTCCAAGAACGCTCCCAAGGCTCCCAAGAGCGCTTCAAGAGGGCCCCAAGAGGCGCCCAGGAGGCCACAGGAGGCCCCAACAGGCGCCCCAGAGGCCTCCTCCAAGAGGCCCCCAAGAGACCCCCACAAGATCCCAAGAAGCTCTCCGAGGCACCCCAGATGCTCTAAGAGGCGTCCGGGACCGCCAAGAGGCCCCCAAGGCGCTCCAAGAGGCCTCCACTGGGGGACCCTTCCTCTGTGTGTCGCCTACTTCCCTGATCGAGGCACTTCCTCTGGGCATCGTTTCTGGATGGGCTGGTGAGGTTACGCGAAACGTGTAGAATTCGTTTTGAATATCTTGGCCGTTTTATCTCGCCTGGCCGTTTGAACCGGCCTGGGGGCCCCTCCGTCTTTTCGGGAGGAGGAGGGGGAGGAGGAAGAGGAGGAGTTTAGGTGTTCTCTCGTGGCGCAGAGGGGTCCAGAGAGCCCTGAAGAAGTTCCTCACTTCCGAGCACCTTTACAAGTGCTCCCTTTGATCGTTGTACGCTTAGGAGGTTCGCGCAGAGGGCCACCAAAGGGGTCTTGGCCCGCTCTAGGACACCTCAGGACCCACCCGCCCTCGCAAACCTGCTCGACCAAGTCATGTCAGCGTCCAGGATTTACCGCCCAGGGTCGCTATCGACAGAATTTTTTGTGCCAGGTTCACCCACTTTCTAAATAGGGCAAGCGACGAGATGGCCAAGCAGTTGGAGACCGACCACTCCCGCTTTATCGATGAGCTGGCAGGACAGGTACACATTGCAGCTGACGCCCGTTTGCCCAGAGAGATGTGGATACATGTCAAGACGATGCTTGTACATGGAGGCAGAGGGGGGGACCCTATAGATCGTCTGATGTTTTACCTTTCGTGACCACCGAGAGAGCCTCAGACCCCGTCCCCCCATCTTTGACACCCGGGGTCCTCGAAACTCAGGACGAAGTGACTGATCCCATGCAGCGTCACTTCTGCAATGTTGAGCTAGTGATCAAGACCGACCGCTCTCAGATGATCCAAGAATACAATGAGTTGCCTGATTTGTTTGACGACCTATCCCAACACTTGCTGGAATGCACACCTCGGTTTTCGACATCGAATGCCTTCTCAGAAGCATCGGGAGAGGAGAGGCCCCAGGCATTGATGCGTTCCTACCGACCTATTCAAGGTGGCACCCCAACAATTGGCACATCTACTCTGCCCGCTCTTGACCAAGGTGTGCCTGGGAGGAGGGGGCCCATTCATGTTCAATATTGGCAAGGTTATATATTTCTTCAAAGGCTCGGGGGCCCCTTCGGTTGCCAACAGCCATCGCAACATCCTTCTGGCCAGCACTGTTTGTAAACTCCATCACACATTTGCCGGGGACAAAGCCATGCAGCATTTTTCCTCTGTGTTGCTAGATGCACAGTGTGGAGGTGCTGGAGGCAGGAGCACCGAGATGATCACTCGCGCATCCTGACTTTTCGTTTGGCGATCAGTCACTAGGAAAAAGTCGCGTGCTATCCTGTGCCTCGATCTCCAGGCCCTCTACAGCATCATCAAGCAACTTGCCCCGTCGTTACCAGGGGAGAGTGGGGTCGTCTTGAGTATGCTCTCCAGCACATCGCCATTCCTAACTTGCGCCTGGGAGGTGTTAAACAACAACTGGCCCAGGGACCACTTCTCAGCACTGATAACAACGTCATCCACCCTCATCTGCTGTCTGATGCAGGAAACGCGGAGATGCTCCTACTGGCAAGTGCGCTCTGCCAAGGACGGTGTGGCTCCCTCAGTAGTCTCCAGGCCTGGCACTTTGCTTGCCACCGACACGTTTAATGCCGTGTTTCGGAAGGTTATCGTGATATACAAGCGGGCATGGTTGCCCAGCAGTTAACCTCACAAGATGCAGAGCAGGAGCCAGTTGCACTCTTTTCCAGAGAGGACGACTGGCAAACGGCCAGCAGCGACCTTTCATTTGTAGATGATGCCACTGTGCTCCTGCAGGTTGGTAGGACAGACGAGCCCCCTCGAACATCCCTATGCCTCGTGGAGATCGTGCGCTGCGCAGTGTGTAGGTCTGCCCCCCCCCCCCCCCCCCCCCCCCCCCCATGCTCTCACAACCAAAGTTATTGCTTCCTGTCGTGGGCCTGGGGCCAGCAAGGTGCCCTCGCTCCCCCTCGGCGGCAAGTTTGCCAGTGTCCAGTCCCACAAGTGGGGCGTGTTGCTTCCCGTCGTTCGTACCCAGAAGATTCTTGGCGCGCCCATTGACACTCGAGGCTCCCAGGGGCCCGAGGTTGTTCCCAGGCGCGCCAAAGCCCGCGCTGCTTTGAAGCCCAGTAAGGCCACCGTGCCCCCCCGCAAAAAACCTACATCTTAGGACAAGGGTCTCATTAGCTGAGGCGTTAAGCTCATTGGTCTTGTTTTGTTTTGTTCTGCCACATGGGGGCGCTCATCGCCTCGCCATGCCCGCCCCGTCACCACCGCCCACCTTAGCGTTTGCAGTCCTGCCTTGAACCAACCCATCTCCAGCGAGGCTGAGGTTCAGCACGCCAGATGCCCAAATATCCCGACTTGCGGGCAAATTCCCCCGCCAGGTCATTGTTGCGATTGCTCGGCTTCGTTTCCTTATGCGAATGATGCATAGAGCCCCCCTCCGTGTTCTGATCGATCTGACCAGTCAATGCCAGGAGGGGTGGTTGTCATTACTGAGAGAGGATTTCAAGTGGCTCAACTTTCACGCAGGGGACCCCCACCTTCCTGGGCCCGAGGAGGATCAACAGCGGGTTGAGTTTGCAAAAAAACTTCTGAACAAGGCCAATCTTCAAATTTGGAAGCGTGCCCTGGGCAAAACCGTCGAAGGGGCCCCATTAGCTCACCCTCCCCCTACAGACCCCAGGTTCATGTGCATTCCGCGTGGACACGTTGCCACGTCAGCTCGACCCCTGGCGGTGCAGGCTGGAAAGGACCACAGGTCCATCAATGGCCCTGTCTCTCTTGCCACCAGCGGTTGCTGTCAGACTTGTCTTTACGATTTTGGACAAGTCAGCAAGCTTGTTAAGCCCGTCCATGCACCGTCCAAGTACCGTCCAACAATGGTTTCCACCCCTCCGAACCCAAGTGGGGTGGCGTTCGAGCCCTCGCGGGTGGCCGAAACGTAATCAGCCCGGGCACTGTGTAAAAAACTGCCAATGTGGGCAGAGGACTCATCGATCGATGTTGTCGGCTGGTTTTCTATGCATGGGATTGAGCACAAACAATCTGGAAGACGCGGGCCGGGCGGGCGGCATCGATAGAGGGAGGGATGTGAGAATCTGGTATTTGGAGGTTGTCGCACCAGCATGCGCAGACTCCCGAGCGCGCTGTGTATCTAGTCCCAGGCTCGGGAGTTATGCTGTCCTGGCCTCAGCGTTCTCATCTGGCGAGTGCGCGCGCAGGGCGCACTTCCAATCGCCAGGCTCTTGTCTCGCACCGATGCCGCCGAGCGCAACGCGCGCGCTTACTGCCAGCCAGCAGTATTTCCTCGGTTGCGATGCCCCCGTGACGATGCAATGCTCGGGCGAAAAGGATGTGCAAACCGCGCGTGCATTGTTCGACGGCGCGCGAGGGCTTGCGCGCGCACGTGGCACCGCGTAGCCCATCGCGCGCACGCGTTCGCATCATCGGCAGCGTCGAACACCGAGCGCTCGCGCGCATATCAGCGACGCCGCGCGCGACTGTGCACGCGCAACGTTCGAAAGCCAGGGGGCCACACGCACTGCGCGCGAATGTTACGGAGCAGGCCGCAGCAGCAGCGTCACGATCTGGCAGAGCAGGCACTGGTTTGAAGAAGTTGTGCATTGCATCGCCGCGTCGCTAGCTTTTTCCCAACACTCCTGTGGTTGGGTATTCGTTTTGAATAAAGCGGTGTGATCGCCCCGTCCTCCTCCTGCTCCTTCCCTTCTCTTCTTCTCTCGTGCCGTCTGCGATCTGCGCAACTGTCGCCACTTTCGTGGGCTCCTGGGGGGCCCAGCGGGGGTGCGTCCCACGCGGACCACCTCGGGACCTCGCCGCCCCCGGGGGGGGCTTGCGATCTGCGCAGCTGCCGCCACTTTCGTGGACTCCTGGGAGGCGCAGCAGAGGTGCGCCCCACGCGGGCCACCTCGGGACCTCGCCGCCCCCTGCGGCTTGCGATCTGCGCAACTGTCGCCACGTCGTGGGCTCCTGCGAGGCCCAGCGGAAGCACGTATCACGCGGACCACCCCGGGACCTCGCCGCCCCCTAGGGGGCTTGCAATCTGCGCAACTGCCGCCACTTTCGTGGGCTCCTGGGAGGCCCAGCGGAAGTACGTCCCACGCGGACCACCTCGGGACCTCGCCGCCCCCTGGGGGGCTTGCGATCTGCGCAACTGTTACCACTCTCGTGGGCTCCAAGGAGGACCAGCGGATGTGCGTCTCACGCGGACCACCTCGGGACCTCGCCGCCCCCTGGGGGGCTTGCGATCTGCGCAGCTGTCGCCACTTTCGTGACCTCCTGGGAGGCCCAGCGGAGGTGCGTCCCACGCGGACACGTCCCACGCGGACCACCCCGGGACCTCGCCGCCCCCTGGTGAGCTTGCGATCTGCGCAACTGTCGCCACTTTCGTGGGCTCTTGGGAGGCCTCGAGGCACGTCCCACGCGGACCACCTCGGGACCTCGCCGCCCCCTGGGAGGCTTGCGATCTGCGCAGCTGTCGCCACTTTAATGTGATCCTGGGAGGCCTAGCGGAGGTGCGTCCCACGCGGACCACCTCGGGACCCTGCCGCCCCCTGGGGGCTTGCGATCTGCGCAACTGTCGCCACTTTCGTGGGCTCCTGGGGGGCCAGCCGAGGCGCGTCCCACTCGGACCTCCTCGGGGCCCTGCCGCCCCCTGGGGGGGCTCGCGACCTGCGCAACTTTCGCCACGTTCGTAACGCCCCCTGGGGGGCTTGCGATCTGCGCAACTGTCGCCATTTTCGCAAGCTCCTGGGAGGCCCAGCGGAGGCACGTCCCACGCGGACCACCTCGGGACCTCGCCGCCCCCTGGGGAGCTTGCGATTTGCGCAACTGTCGCCACTTTCGTGGGCTCCTGGGAGGCCCAGCGGATGTGCGTCCCACATGGACCACCTCGGGACCTCGCCGCCCCCTGGGGGGCTTGCGATCTGCGCAACTGTCGCCACTTTCGTGAGCTCCTGGGAGGCCCAGCGGAGGTACGTCCCACGCTGGCTACCTCGGGACCTCGCCGCCCCCTGGGGAGCTTGCGATCTGCGCAACTGTCGCCACGTTCGTGGGCTCCTGGGAGGCCCAGAGGTACGTCCCACGCGGATCACCTCGGGACCTCGCGGTGCCCTGGGGGCTGCGGTCTGCTCAGCTGTTGCCACTTTCGTGGGCCGCTGGGAGGCCCACGCGGACCACCTCGGGACCACGCGGACCACCTCGGGACCTCGCCGCCTCCTGGGGGGCTTGCGATCTGCGCAACTGTCGCCACTTTCGTTGGCTCTTGGGGGGCCCATGGGAGGCACGTCCCACGCGGACCACCTCGGGACCTCGCCGCCCCCTGGGGGGCTTGCGATCTGCGCAACTGTCGCCACTTTCGTGGGCTCCTGGGAGGCCCAGCGGATGTGCGTCCCACGCGGACACACCCCGGGACCTCGCCGCCTCCTGGGGAGCTTGCGATCTGCGCAACTGTCGCCACTTTCGTGAGCTCCTGGGAGGCCCAGCGGAGGTACGTCCCACGCGGAACACCTCGGGACCTCGTGGTGCCCTGGGGGGCTTGCGATCTGCGCAACTGTCGACACTTTCGCGGGCTCCTGGGAGGCCCAGCGGAGGTACGTCCCACGCGTATCACCTCGGGACCTCGCGGTGCCCTGGGGGCTGCGGTACGTCCCACGCGGGTCACCTCGGGACCTCGCTGCGCCCTGGGGGCTGCGATCTGCGCAACTGTCGCCACTTTCGTGGGCTCCTGGGAGACCCAGCGGAGGCCCAGCGGAGGTACATCCCACGCGGATCACCTCGGGACCTCGCGGTGCCCTGGGGGCTGCGATCTGCGCAGCTGTCGCCACTTTCGCGGGCTCCTGGGAGGCCCCGCGAAGGTACGTCCCAGGCGGGTCACCTCGGGACTTCGCGGTGCCCTGGGGGCTGCGACCTGCGCAGCTGTCGCCACTCTCGTGAGCCCCTGGGATGCCCAGCGGAGGTGCGTCCCACGCGGATCACCTCGGGACCTCGCTGCGCCCTTGGGGCTGCGATCCGCGCAACTGTCGCCACTTTCGCGGGCTCCTGGGAGGCCCAGCGGAGGTGCGTCCCACGCTGATCGCCTCGGGACCTCGCGGTGCCCTTGTGGCTGCGATCTGCGCAACTGTCGCCGCGTTCGTGGGCTCCTGGGGGGCCCAGCGGAGGTACGTCCCACGCGGATCACCTCGGGACCTCGCGGTGCCCTGGGGGCTGCGGTCTGCGCAGCTATCGCCACTTTCGTGGGCACCTGGGGGGACCAGAGAGGTGCGTCCCACGCGGATCACCTGGGGACCTCGCGGTGCCCTGTTGGCTGCGATCTGCGCAACTGTCGCCACTTTCGCGGGCTCCTGGGAGGCCCAGGGGAGGCGCGTCCCACGCGGACCACCTCGGGACCTCGCCGCCCCCTGGGGGGCTTGCGATCTGCGCAGCTGTCGCCACTTTCGTGAGCTCCTGGGAGGCCCAGCGGAGGTGCGTCCCACGCTGATCGCCTCGGGACCTCGCGGTGCCCTTGTGGCTGCGATCTGCGCAGCTGTCGCCACGTTCGCGGGCTCCTGGGAGGTCCAGCGGAGGTGCGTCCCACGCGGATCACCTCGGGACCTCGCGGTGCCCTGGGGGCTGCGATCTGCGCAACTGTCACCACTTTCGTGAGCTCCTGAGAGGCACAGCAAATACGTCCCACTCGGATCACCTCGGGACCTCGCGGTGCCCTGGGTGCTGCGGTACGTCCCACGCGGATCACCTTGAGACCTCGCTGCGCCCTGGGTGCTCCGATCTGCGCGGCTGTCGCCACTTTCGTTGGCTCCTGGGGGGCCCAGCGGAGGTGCGCCCACGCGGAACACCTCGGAACCTCGCGGTGCCCTGGGGGCTGCGATCTGCGCAGCTGTCGCCACTTTCGTGGGCTCATGGGAGGCCCCGCGGAGGTGCGTCCCAGGCGGGTCACCTCGGAACTTCGCGGTGCCCTGGGGGCTGCGACATGCGCAGCTGTCGCCACTATCGTGGGCTCCTGGGAGGCCCAGCGGAGGTACGTCCCACGCGGATCACCTCGGGAACTCGCGGTGCCCTGGGGGCTGCGACCTGCGCAGCTATCGCCACTCTCGTGGGCTCCTGGGAGGCCCAGCGGAGGCACGTCCCACGCGGATCACAACGGGACCTCGCGGTGCCCTGGGGGCTCCCAGGAACCCGCGAAAGTGGCGACAGTTGCAGCTCGGCGAGCTGAGGGTGCCTGGAAGGACGCCCAGTCGAAGTTCCAGCAGGCCACGCATAATGCATCACGGTTGCGCAAGCAGCTGGCCAGGACACTTGACAAAGAGACGGAGGCAGCACGCGCATAAATCAGCTGAGGCGGAGGTTTCGCGCAATATAGCGGCGAAGGCATTGGCAGCAGCTGTATTGCCTGACTCGGGCACAACACTGCCAGTAGATAAGCAGGCATTCGCAGAGTTCCAGTGGGACGAGGATTTTCACAAGCAGGTTGAGGCTGGGGAGTTCGAGTGCGAACCTAAGGAGCGCAAGGAGCTACTCAAGATCCAGTCGCAGTTTCGGTCCCCCCGCAGCCAGATCGACGGCGCCAGCGAGAAGGTCGTTGCGTGGAAAGCCGAAGTGGGAGCCACGAAGCAGGCGGTCGCCGAGCGCATGGCAAAAAAGAGGAATCAGGCGGACGGCGCATCCACAGCAGGCGCCACCGAGCAGGCGGCCGCAGGCGGTCCCCAGGGAGGCCCGCCAGCGGGCCTCAACGGTGGCACGGCCCCAGCGGCGTCGCCGACACCGCCAGAACAGGACCTTGAGAAGGAGGCGGCAGTTGCGAAGGAGGTCGAGCGCATCAGGGCGGCGCAGCAGGCGGCGGGGGAGACGGCGGCTCGTGCCGCCAACGTCGCCTGGGTCGGAGCTACCGGCGGCGCCGAGGAGGGCCGCGCGACCGACCCCAAGGGCGCCAGCAAGGGCTCCAGCTCCAAGTGACGAGCCCCGCCCCCTCGCGAGCGCAGCCAGGCTCACGAGGGGGCGCTGCAGAAGACAGGACCATCGTCTATCCAGCCTCCATCACTCCCGTCGAGGGCAAAGAGTGGGTGCTCACCATGTGGGGATGCTGCAGTTACTCTGCTGCTATTTTCGAATAGTACTATCCTTGCCAAGAAACCATGGAGTTACATCCAGGAGCTACACAGTCATAGAGCGCTCCAATACTTTGGGCTCTGCGAAACGCACGTGGGTGCTGAGTCAGAGAAAAGTTGGGCTTCCAAGTTTCGGTCAGCAAAGTTCGATGCACTGACAAATCCAGCGCGACCGCCAGGTAAGCCTCGCTCAACATCAGCCGGCACAGCGAGGGCAACAGAGGGCGGTGAACTTTTCCTTGCTCAAGGACACCGCCAAGTCCATCATCTTACACGCCATCTTGGGGGACTCGGAGGGCTTTGCTCCGATGGATCGGACATGCTGGATGGGTTCTTGCCAGTAGCCATCCGTCAGCAGGGCTATAGCCGTGTCCTCGTGATCTGCGACGGGCGCCACTCAGTAGGGTATCGAGGTGAAAACACCATTAGATTCACCAAGATCGGCAGCATATTGAAAGCTCTTCAGCTTCCATGGATTTTGATAGGGGTTTCAACATCCCTGCCTCCGCCCTCGTTTCTGCAGGGTGCTTCGAGAAAGTGGGGGCCGCGGTTTTGCAGGCCCCCGTGGAGTCTACGTGCATCAGTGCCCAGGGAGCGTCACATATAGATTGTGCTCTCGCACCCCCTGCTGCCGTACCCTACATTCTTGGTCTTCGTGCAGTTTTGATGCGCCCTGGTAGCCGCGCATAGGTTTAGCCCTTTCAGCTCCGTGGCTCGGGGGCCCACCTTGTTTCTCGTCCGATGCCTTGCCCAGAGGTTCCCGCGGGTCAATCGTCCCATGGTGGCCTCTCTGGAGGGCAGCAAGTCTTTTCGGTAAGAGGGCTATTTCGTTTCAAAATCAGGTAGATCAAGTTTTCAGTCTGTTTGGGGATCTCTGGGATCGGGAGACGGCTGGCGCCCTGGGACCACCTGCCACCCAAAGCGAGCAGGAGCCTAGCGCCACCCCGCACGAGCTCCGTTTAGTATATAGTTCTGCGCGGGACGAAGATGAACTTGATCCTTGGGCTGGCGAGTCAAATTTTCAACCGGTGGCTCTTGCTAGCGCTAGCGAAGGGGAGAAAGGTCTGCCCGTCCCTCAACGGAGCACTCCTGCCGTGAATTCCGCTGGTGCCGACGGGCCCTCCTCGTCACATTCAGGGAACGATTTGAGGACCTCCCCGAGCGAGACCCCGACCCCCAAGCAGTCTGGCGAGCAGCCTGGCGATGTTGGGTCTCTCCTGGCCCTCCCACTTCCACTGCCCCTGCTGCTTCTGGCGTTTCGTACTCCATTCCTGCCTCCACGTGGCTTTGGCTCGAGCCAGTTCGGGCTTTCGCACGCGCAAGAAACATCATGTGTGGACCCCTCTTCGGGAGTCTCTGGCATATCACGCAGCTGGAGATCAATTACATCATACCAGTCAGTGTTATGTTAGCAGGGTGTGTCGAGGCCGTCGAGAAGAGTATTTGGTGGCATCACGGCCTCGATCAATATTGTTCCGAGCCCACTCGAGCTGACGGACCCCGGCTCGAAGTGCACCACGGTCAACGTAGTTCGCCTTGTCTGCGCAGGCCTTTCTACGACGTGGCGGCCAGCAGGTGGGCTAGAGCTCGCGCGCTGACCTGCCAGGTCAGGCATCGCGTTTCCAGGCAGAACGGGGCGAAGCAGGTGGTGGCACTGTCAGCGGCGGCGGTCAAGCTGGCGGGCCACTACCCTGGTAGTGCATATAAATTTGTAAGTGAACTCCCGGCGGCTACGACGGGGAAGCAATGGTTACTCTTTCTTGGGCGGGCGCTTGGGTGAGCAGCCTCTTGCAGGACTGCAAGCCGCTTGGGCAGAGCTGGAGGTCAATCTTCGGCGTGCTCGTAGCAAGGCCATCAACAGATCACTGCGTGGCTTCAAGCAGTGGAACATGAACAGTGAAAACACTAGACAGTTTTTCTGATCTACTAAGCCTTCTCCTTTCGCCAAGAGCGAGATCGACGACGATAAGGCCGGTGATATTTCTAACCGAGGGACGTAGTCGACCAAAAGACGACGCACTGGCACGCGCTGTGGCGGTCTAGCAAGCAGGTGGATCCGTGCTCTGTCGCCAACATGTTATCACGGCTGCGTTCTCGGGCGAGCGAGTGGGCTTTGCCCCCGCTCACGACGGAGGAGGCGAGCCAAGCCATTCACGACATTAAAGGGCAGGTTGGGCAAGGACTGGACCGACTCTGCCCAGCTGGTCTAGGTCGGCTGCCGACGGAGGCCATCGTTAAGCTCACCACGATCCTCAATGCGATCGAGCAGCGCGGTACCTGGCCCTGTCATTTCCGTGCAGTGCTGGGGCGGCTTCTTATTTTTTGTTTGTTTGCTGTTCCTCTCCTCTCCTCTCCCGGTCCCAGCCCCAGTCCCTGGCCGAGTCCGCAGCGAAATAGGGCGCTGCACCCAGCTCCCTCCGGCTGGCCCCCTGGCTGGGCTGCTGGCGCCCGCGGTCGCCTTAGGCGGCCCGACGGGCCCGCCGGCCGCCGCGCGGTCTTCGCGCCGCCCGCCGCCGCCGCCTGCCGCCCGCCTGGCCGAGCCGCCCTGCGCGCCTCGGCCTCCGGAGGCCTCCGGGGGCGCTCGGGGGCCGGGGAAGCTCTCGAGGCCCTGGCCCGGCCGGCTCCCCTCCGCGCCCGGGCAAGGCCGCCCGCGAAGGCCGCCAGAGCTGCCCCGGCCCGGCGGCCCGCGGCCGCAGCGCCCGCCGGCTCTGCCCGCCTGCCGTGCGAGCGCCGGCCCAGGAGCTGAAGCACACGACCAGCCAGATGAGCAGCGATAGGGTTCGCTGCCACTGGTCCCTTGTCGTGCACGCGCCAATCCAAGCACTGTAGTTGATGACATGGGGCTCCATTTTCTGCATTTGCCTGCAGATGATCGCCGATCGGGCCCGCTGATACTGCGTCCGCTTTGCGCGCGCGCCAACCCCGGCCCTGTAACCCGCGACGTCGGGGCCCAGCTTCGCATCCAACATCGCGCTGGGCAGCGCGAGTGCCTGTTGCCACTCCCCCCTCTTCTCGCCCGCGCTGATCCCAGCATTGTAACTGAGAACGTTGGGCTGCAGCTTCGATTCCATCATCTCGCTGAGCTGCGCCGGAGCCCGCTGCCACTGAACGCCCCTCTCGCATGCGCAGATATTAGCGCTGTGGCCGGTTACGTCGGGCCCCCGCTTCGCATCCCTCCTCTCGCCAAGCATCGCCAATGCCTGTTGCAACTGCCCCCTCTTCTCGCGCGCGCTGGTGCCAGCGGTGTAGCTGATGACAATGGGCTGCAGCTTCGGATCCGGCGTCTCCCTGAGCAGCGCCAGAGCCCACTGCAATTGAGCACCCATCTCGCACGCATAGGTCCCAGCGCTGCAGCCGACTACGTCGGGTCCCAGCTTCGCTTCTCGTATCGCGCTGGGCAGCGCAGCCTTTGTTGCCACTGTCCTCTCTTCGCGCACGCACTGGTCCCAGCGTTGTAGCTGAGGACGTCGGGCTGCAGCTTCGAGTCCCGCATCTCGCTGAGCAGCGCCAGACCCCACTGCCACGCGATAGCTGCTTGCGTCGGGCTCCAGCTGCGCATCCCCCGTCGCATTGAGCAGCGCGGGGGCCCGCTGCAACTCCTCGCCTTTCTCGCACGCAGTGGCCCTGATGACGCCGAGCGCGATTCTCGTCGCCATATTTCTCCTCCTCCTCCTCCTCCTCCTCCTCCTCGTCCTGATGCGTCTCCTCCTCCTCCTCCTCCGCCCCCCTCCTCCTCCTCCTGTCTCCTATGCCGCCTCCTCCTCCTCCTCCTCCTCCTCCTCCTCCTCCTCCTCCTCCTCTTCCTCCTTGGTTGCACCTCCTCCTCAACCTCCTCGTCCGGTGTCTTCTCGTGTACCTCCTCCTGAGACTCCTCATCCTCCTCCCTGGCTCGCTGCCACTGCCCACTTTTTGCGCGTGCGCCGATCCCAGCGGCACAGCTAATGGGGTCTTGCTGCCACTGCCCGCTTTTCCCGCATGCGTTGACCCCAGCGCGATAGCTGATGGCGTCGGGGTCCACGTTCGCGCCCCGCGTCTCGCGGAGCAGCAACGCAGCCCGCTGCCTCTGTCCGCGTCTCTCCAGCGCTGATCCCAGCGATGTAGCTGATAGCGTTGGGGTCCGTTTTCGGATCCTTTTTACCTAACAGCGAAGACTGATAGGTTTCTAGTGGGGTCAAAAGAGAGCATCATGACTCCTCAGGGGGGTCGGGGCGGGACCCGGGGCGGGACCCGGCGCGGCTGCCGTCGAAGCCCAAATCGCTTAAGACATCCTCGCAAAATCGCTCTTGGCGCTGCTAGAACTCCATTCCCGGCGTACATTTTGGATGCCCGGAGCCAACCGCATGCCACTTCGTGCTCTGCGACTTCCCAGAACTCCATTCCCGGCGTACATTTTGGATGCCCGGAACCAACTGTAGGCCACTTCGTGCTCTTCGAGTTCCCAGAACTCCATTCCCGGGCCACATTTTGGATGCCCGGAGCCAACTGTAGGCCACTTCGTGCTCTTCGAGTTCCCAGAACTCCATTCCCGGGCCACATTTTGAATGCCCGGAGCCAACTGTAGGCCACTTCGTGCTCTTCAAGTTCCCAGAACTCCATTCCTGGGCATGATTTTGAATGCCCGGAGCCAACTGTAGGCCACTTCGTGTTCTTCTAGTTCCCAGAACTCCATTCCTGGGCCACATTTTGAATGCTGAGGCAGGCTGAGGCTGAGGCTGAGGCAGGCTGAGGCTGAGGCCGAGGCTGAAGGCAGACTGAGGCTGAGGCTGAAGCAGACTGAGGCTGAGGCAGGCTGAGGCTGAGGCTGAGGCAGGCTGATGCTGAGGCAGGCTGAGGCTGAGGCTGAGGCTGAGGCTGAGGCTGAGGCTGAGGCAGGCTGAGGCTGAGGCCGAGGCTGAAGGCAGACTGAGGCTGAGGCTGAAGCAGGCTGAGGCTGAGGCTGAGGCAGGCTGAGGCTGAGGCAGGCTGAGGCTGAGGCAGGCTGAGGCTGAGGCTGAGGCAGGTTGAGGCTGAGGCTGTGACTGCGACTGCCGTTGCCGCTGCGACTGCCATCGCGAATGCGACTACGACTGCGAGAACAGCAGAACTCGAAGGGGAATGCTTCCAGATATGCTCCTACACATCGCTGTTAGGTTGCTTTGCCGGGATATTTTTCCTCCCCCTCTCAGCGCAGCAGCGCAAGTGCGAGCGCCCCCCCGCGCGCCCACGGTGAGTGCGGGGCGGGGGCGCGCCCCCAAGGAGCGGGGGGTTTTCGGCCGAAGCCAGGCGAACCCCGAACCTCCCCCGAGGCCGCCCCGCCGCCGCCCGGCGGCGCATCGCCCTCAGGGCCCGGCCCGTCGGCCTGCCGCCTGGGCGGCCGCCGCCGCAGCAGCCGTGTTTTCGGCCGCCGCCGCCGCCGCCGTCGCTGGCTGCCGTCCGCGGCACGTCGGGCCCGCAGCGGCCAGGCCCTCTTGCCAGCCGCGCTGGGCACGGCCGCCAGCGCCTGCAGCCGCCTCCCGCCGGCGCCGGCCGCGGCGGCGGAGCCTGCTGCCGTTGCTCGCCCCCCCCCTCCGGTCCGCCGCGGGCTGGCCAGCCAGGTGCCTAGGCCCCAGTGGTGTGCCCGCGCCCGCCGAAGGCGCGCCGCCGCCAGCGCGAGGGGCCTGGGAGACCGCCAGAGCCCGCGGCCAGAGCACGCCGTTTTCGCACGCGCCGATTCCGGCACTGTAGCTGATGAAGACGCTCGGCTCTGGCTTCGGATCCCGGGCCGCCCGGGAAGCCGCCTCAGCCCGCGTCGGCAGCATGCCCTTCTCGCTCGCGCCGAGTCCGGCATTGCAGCTGATGGCGCCTAGCGCGGTTATCTTCGGCCCCCTGTCGCTGAGCAGCGGCAGAGCCCGCTGCCACTGAGCGCCCTTCGGGCACGCACCGATCCCAGCGCTGTAGCTGATTACGTCTGGCACCAGCTTCGCATCCCACATCGCGCCGAGCAGCGCCAGAGCCCGCTGCCGCTGATCGCCCTTCTCACATGTGCTGATCCCGGCGTTGTAGCTGATCGAGTTGGGCCGCAGCTTTGATTTCCGCACCTCGCTGACCAGCGCCAGTGTCCGCTGCTCCTGATCGCTCGTCGCGCCTTCCAGGATCCCTGCGCTGTAGCTGATTACGTAGGGTACCAGCTTCGCATCCCACAGCTCGCTGGGCAGCGCCAGTGCCTGCTGCCACTGGGGAGGCCACCAAAGGGATAAAATCATCTGCCATTTAAATCGGCGCCGTTTTGGTTTTCTGCTTTTTGTTAATCGCACCGCGCTCCGTTTTCTGTGCATTTCCTTATCTTTCGACACCTCATCTCCGCACTTTCCTAATCGTTTAATTTCGCGTAACCACGATTCCTAATGTTTCCTTTTGCGTTGTCAGGATATCCTGAATATTGTTATCAAGTATCACTGCGAATTCCTCGTTTCTTTATCTTCCGTATCCATAATTCATAAACGTTTACAATCTGTATTCGCGAATTCCTTATATGTTTGATCATAGAGTTTCGCCTATTGCTATATGTTGGCTATTCTGGCTTCCTTCTGTGTTGTATATCTCGTTTTTGGGATGACCTCGTAGTTCTATCATTCACACCGCGACGTCCTCATCTCCTTATCTCGCTTCCCGCGAGTTCTTGGAACCTTTGGAGCCCTCGAGGCATCTAGGCGTTTCCAAAAGGCTGGGGCGGCGGTGATTCACCGTGATATTCGACCTTCGTCGCAGCGGCTGGGCTCGCCTCGGAATCGTCGGAATCCTGGTCAGAGCGCGCCGCAGGAGCGGCCTCGGGACCGTCGGACTGGTCAGAGCGCGCCCCGGGAAGTCCCCCCCCTTTTTCTTTCTTGACAGGACGGCGCATCCCTCATGGCGGCTGGCACCACGCGCCCCGCTGTCTGGTTCCAGGGTTCCTGCCGCCTACGCTGTCACTACTAAGCGCTCTTGCGAGCATCGACGCTGGATGTCAGAATCCATGCGCCCTGAAAGCACAGGGCGCGTAGCCCCAACAAAAATCAAAGAGATCAGATCCATGCACCTAGCGCCTGGCCCAACGTCTGCCTCCCAGCGTCCGTCCTTCTCCTCCTCCTCCTCCTCCTCCTCCTCCTCCTCCTCATCCTCGTCTTCCTCCTCCTCCTCCTCCTCCCTCCTCGTCCTTCTCCTCCTCCTCCCCCTTCTCCTCCTCCTCCTCCTCCTCCTCCTCCTCCTCCCTACTCATCCCCCCCAGCGGCGGCCAGGCCCCCGGAGGGGCGGGGTCGCGAGAGAGGCTCTCCTCTCTCTCGCGACCTCTCCTTCGCGACCTCGAGGCGGCCGCCTGGGCCATCAGGCCCTCAGGTGGGTCGCCTCGCTCTCCAGCAGGACCTGGTCCAGGCGCGGCAGCTCCAGCCCCTCTCGGAGGAGGGGGGGGGGGGAGGGCGAGGAGGAGGAGGAGGGGGGGGAGGAGGAGGAGGAGGAGTAGGAGGAGGAGGGGGGAGGCGAACGGAGGCTGAGGAGGAGGAGGGGATGAGGAGGAAGGATGAGGAGGAGGAGGAGGAGGAGGAGGAGGAGGAGGCCGAGGAGGAGGAGGAGGAGTCAGGAAGAGGAGGAGGAGGACGAGGACGAGGAGGAGGAGGAAGAGGAGGAGAAGCAGGACGAGGAGGAGGAGTCCTCGCCAGCTTCAACGCTGGCGACGTTCGCCAGCATCTGGGCCTTCGCCTCTCGGGTAGCATCCTTCTTCGCCTTGTCCTCCGCCCTCGTCTTGGCCTTCTCGATCAGCGGATTCAGCTCCTCCTCGAAGGGCATGCGCGTGAGCTGGTAGCACCTGGTCGCGGACGCGTCGTCGAACTCCTCCTTTGCAGCCACATACTCCGCCCGCTTTTCCTGCATCCAATGCGCGAAGTCGGGATTGATCCTCAGCGACATCATGGTCATCGAGATCTGGCTCTCCCAGCCGTCGAAATTGATCAGCTTCCGCTCTGGCAGTAAAGCAGGTGGGGGGCCGTCAGCCCCAGGGTCGTAGTCGCGGGCCAGCACTTAGACTTTCCACGGCAGGGAGTCGGCGGGCATAACGACCATGCGCACGCCGGGTGCGATCGCGACCGACCCTCCGTAGTAAAAGTGTTTGGAGCCAGTGCAGTCGCCAATCTGGCAGATTACCCGCCCCCTCATCAACAGCCTGATGTTTGCCAAATCAACCTCTTCCCAAGCGGGCTCCGGAACCGCGGCAGCCCCGGGAGCTGCGGGAGCTGGAGGCGGAGGCGGGTGGTGGTGGCACTTGTCGGACACGTAAAGCTTCGCAGTAAATTTGTCGACGGTCGTCAGGCCAGCAGGGAGCAGCACGCGCACATCTTGAAGCCGCTTCTCTTTGCCACCGCTATCTTCGTCCGCCCAAGGGTCCGCCTTCATCAGAGCTGCCGTTGCCAAAGACGATATCAACAAATATTTCTCAATCATGGCGTCATTCTTTAGAATCGGGGTGCGCTGTATGTTGGGGTAAGCAATGGTGTCGCACGGGCCCTCGCCGCTTCCCTGGAACGACGTTCGAAGCTCTGCAATAGCGGCCTGGTCTTCGACGGAGGCCGAGTCCTGCTCCTCGGCTTTCACGGCAACGAACGACTCGATGAAGCTCTTCAGCTCGGCGAATTGAGGTTGCTCAATCTGCGCAGCGCCCGTCGCGTCGCCGCCGTCGGCCGTCGTCGGCCCCTGGCCCTCTTCCTTGACGGCGGGCGCTGCAAGGTGGCGCTTGACAAGCGCATCGACCAGATCTTTATTCTTCGCCCCCTGCGACTTGAAAGATGCACCGCTCTGGATACACCGGGCCTTCAAGGCGTCCATTCTGATAGCCTTCAGCTCCTTTCGCAATTCATCTTCCCGCGCCTGCTTGGCCTCCTGCGCCTTCTTCTCCTCCTCCTTCTCCTCCTTGGTTGTCTCCTGATCGCCATCCTTACCCGTCCTTGACATTCACTCTCTCAAAGACGTTCGTGAGGATCTGCTTCCACTTAGCCTTCCACGCGTCCTCGTCACGACACGAGAAATCATTCAACCCAACCTCGAACGCGAGCATGGGAAGAACCGAATTTACCACGTTGAGCATATCAACAAGCTTCAGCAGTGCGCGGTTGTCCTTGGAAGCAGCCATGACGGCCTCTGCCTCCTGAGGCGAGCCGAAACTTCTGAAACCACCCCTGGTTCGGACCCCCCTCCGAACCACGAGGGGCGGGGGGGGGGGAGCAGCAGGAGGAGGAGGAGGAGTAGGAGGAGGAGGAGGAGGAAGGATGGATGAGGAGGAGGAGGGCGACGAAGAGGACGAGGAGGAGGAGGGGGAAGAGGAGGAGGAGGGGGAGAGGGGGGTCCGAACCAAGGGATTACTGCTTCTCCTCCACTTGCTCCCTTCTCCTCTTCCCTGCTCCTCCTCCCCCCTCCCCCCCCCCCCCCCCCCTCCTCCTCCTGATCCCCCTCCTCTTCCCCCCCCTCCTCCTCTTCCTCCTCAGGGCCCCTCCTCCTCCTCCTCCCCCTCCTCCTTCGCGCGCAGCCCCGGCTCCTTCAGCACGCGGCGAGTCATCGCTGGGCGAATGTCCATGAAGTCGGAGAGCTGCTGCAGACTCGTGATATGCTTGACCATCTCGCCGAGTAGCGGGTTCGCATCCCCCAGCTCAGCGAACACGACGCCATCCTCCGTGGCGCGCTTGTCCATGGAAGAGACAAGCAAGTGGAACACCTGGAAGATGTCGAACGGGATCAAGTTGCCAACCAGGGGGGCGATCACCTCCACGACGGTGTCGAGCTCGCAATAGCTGGCCAGCTGCTTAATGGCAGCAGCGTCGGTCTTGAACTTGGCGCGCGCACCTGCCGCAGAGGTGGTTAGTCTTGGAATCGTTCGAATCAAGGACTCGAGGCTGTCAGTGACCGTGCCGCCACCCACTTCCTCTGCAATCGTTGAAGTCGGTTGCCAAGACGTCGAGCCTGTCCAGCAGCGTCGCATCTTTAGAAAGGGTGTCCACGAGCACCGCCAATGCCTTCTCGTTGAACCCCTTCGGCACCTTCGCGGAGCCCACCGCCTTCGCCGAACTGTCATCGTCTCCGTCGGACCCTGAGTATTCTTCTTCTGCGGGCTTGTCCGGCTCATCGGTGTAGTCGTGCCCCCTGATGACGTAGCTGACCATGCCCTTCCTGAACTTGAAGTGCTTATCTTTGAACACAGTCACCTTGCCGCCGCCGCCAGGGATCCCGACCTCTTCGTTAATTATGAACTCCAGGGACTCCAGGCCGTAGAGGTATGCCTCATCGAGGGTTGTCACTTTGATAGCTTCCGCCCTCTCCACTGCCTTGCTTGCGACCCATTGTATGTCATCAAAAACCGTAGCACGTTCGTCATCAGCAAACACCACACAATCGTCCCCCACTGGAGCGCCGGCCTTTCTCTTCTGCGGCTTCGGCTTAGGTGCTGCCAGGCACTTGCGCTTCTTCTCCTCCTTTGCGTGCTTGGCTAGCATGAGCCCATGCTGGAGCTTGGTGATGTCCGAAGGTTCCTTGATCAAATGTGGGATCTCATCGTTCGTCGGCGCCGTCATCTTCAAAGCCGGCATGATGAGCTTCTTGGCGTTAGACGGATGGAGTGCCTCGAGTGCGAGGACCGCGTTGCACTGACGTTTCATTATATTATCGTGCGCGGGCTGGCTGCCAATGAGCGTGAACTTCGCGTGCGTGTTCATGTACGTCTTAAACTCGTCCCACAACCCAAAGTCGTTCATTTTGCCGTAAAAAGCCCTGCAGAGTTTGTACAGCGTCCATGATGGGTATACCTTGAGGAAGGCCTTCTTCAGGTAATCCCACTGGTCGGTCTCCGTACTCCTCGTCGGTTTATCGTTGGCCTCGGTGTCGGGCACGTGCTCCGCGGCCTCGGCCTCGGGCTCCCCTGGCTGCCCCTTCTTCCTCCTCCTTTTCCTGGTTGGGGTATCGATGAACCCCTTCTCGGCAAGCTTTCTCTTCCGCTTGTCCGTCCAACTCTTAGTCCACCCGTCGGCCATCAGTGTCAGCTTGCTGTATTTCTCCATGAAGCCCGTGGCGCTGGCGAGCCCATTGGTCAGGTTGCTGAGGTCTTTGAACCAGCGGATGGCGCCCGCAGGAGTACTAGGCCTGAGCTCGGTGCAGTCTGGGACGCCTTCCGTCGCTGTCAACTCAAGTTGTTCGTTCTTGTGCTCCTTATCCCTTTTGTACGCCTCGTAGAACGCCTCGATGAGGTGGGCCCCTCCAACGCACAAATGTCGATTGAACTGCTTTCTGGACTGAGTGCAGGTGTAAACGGGGCCTTTCAAGAAGAGGACCTCGCCACGCTGGCCCAGAAGCCATCCACTCTTTTCAAATGATTTGACGTAGTCGCCGCGAGTCTCCTCTTGGACCCTGCCCTTGTTCTCGTCGTGGCGCTCCCGCAGCGGCCCCCCGTCGTCGGCTAAAAAAAGGCACTGCTGATGTTCCTGGGGGCGAGGAAAAGGAGGAGAAGGAGGAGTAGGAAGAGGAGGAGAAGGAGGAGAAAAGGAGGAAGCGGAGGAGGAGGAAGAGGAGGGGGAGGAGGAGGGGGAGGAGAAGGATGAGGAGAGGTTCGGGCTCGGAGTCACTGCGTCACTGGAGCCCCCCCTCTATATCCCTCCCCACTCCTTCCCTCCTTCCCTCCTCCTCCATTTGCGCCCGTGTCCTGATTCACATAGAAGCCCCGCGCTTTCTTCTGCATGGCCCTCCCCTCGCAACCTAGCCTGTCCTCGAGGGGGAAGAACCCGGGCGCGAAGGGGTCGTTTTGAACCTCCATGGGCCGCGGCACGCGGCAACAGGGTCGCCGGGGTCGAGCGAGGAGGCAGCCGCCTCGCTGGCAGCGATAGAGAGAGAGAGAGCAGAGAGAGAGAGAGAGAGAGAGAGAGAGAGAAGAGAGAGAGAGAGAGAGAGAGAGAGAGAGAGAGAGAGAGAGAGAGGAGGAGAGACGAGAGAGAGAGAGAGAGAGAGGAGAGAGGAGCGAGAAGAGAGCGAGAGAGAGGAGAGAGAGAGCGAGAGAGAGAGAGAGAGAGAGAGGAGAGAAGAGAGAGAGCGAGAGAGAGAGAGAGAGAGAGAGAGAGAGAAGAGAGAGAGAGCGAGAGAGAGAGGAGAGAGAAGAGGAGGAGAAGAGAAGAGAGAGAGAGAGATAGAAGAGAGAGAGAGAGAGAGAGAGAGAGAGAGAGAAAAAAAAAAAGAAGAGAAAGAGAAAGAGACAAGGAGAAAGAGGAAAGAGAAAGAGGAAAGGAGGAAAAAGAGAAAGAGAAAGAGAAAGAGAAAGAGAAAGAGAAAGAGAAAGAGAGAGAGAGAGAGAGAGAGAGAGAGAGAGAGAGAGAGAGAGAGAGAGAGAGAGCAGCCAGAAGGCCCGGCAGGAACTCCAGCAGAAATTGCCTCGGGCGGTGGAGGCCCTGCTGGAGGCCTCTTGGAGCCCTCTTGGCTGGAGCGCCAGGAGGAGGGGCCAGGGGGGGGGGATGGGGGGGGGGTGAGGGTCTGCAGCTGGACGGTGCTTGCTCTGATGGCTCCTCCTCCTCCTCCTACTCCTCCTGCTCTTCCTCCTCTTTCTCCCTCCTTCTCCTCCTCCTCCTCCTCATCCCCCATCTTCCTCTTCCTCCTCCTCCCCCTCCCCCTCCCTCTCCCCCCTTTCCCGCCGCGCCTCAGGACGCGCGGGCAAATCTACAAATCCCCGAGGCCGGGGGGCCCTGGAGGAGTCGTTTTTCTTCCACTAAAGTGGTAGCGCAGCAGCTCGCAATATCTGATGGGGCCCCACTGGGCCCCTGCTGCTTCGGGCCCCTGTACCGAACCCAACAGAAAATTATCCCGGCAAAGCAACCTAACAGCCATGTGTAGGAGCATATCTGGAAGCATTCCCCTTAAGATTCGGATGAGAATCCAGTTGTAGAATTCTGCTGTTCTCGCAGTCGTTGTCGCATTCGCGAGGACAGTCGCAGTGGCAACGGCAGTCGCAGTCACAGCCTCAGCCTCAGCCTGCCTCAGCCTCAGCCTCAGCCTGCCTCAGCCTCAGCCTGCCTCAGCCTCAGCCTCAGCCTGCTTCAGCCTCAGCCTCAGTCTGCCTTCAGCCTCGGCCTCAGCCTCAGCCTGCCTCAGCCTCAGCCTGCATCAGCCTCAGCCTCAGCCTCAGCCTGCCTCAGCATCAGCCTGCCTCAGCCTCAGCCTCAGCCTGCCTCAGCCTCAGCCTGCCTCAGCCTCAGCCTCAGCCTGCTTCAGCCTCAGCCTCAGTCTGCCGTCGGCCTCGGCCTCAGCCTCAGCCTGCCTCAGCCTCAGCCTGCATCAGCCTCAGCCTCAGCACGAAGCGACCCAGCTAGAAGGACAAAGCGCTGAATGTACACCGATGTGTTCGACGACTGCGTATGTAATGATGTGACGATATACAGACTGAGCCCTTCGTGAATGTCTACATGTTTTTCTGACGCCTACAAACGGCGCTGACGTGTGTGAGAAAATTGTCCGCGCAGCAAAAGCCGGCGAAGCGTGCGGGAGCTCGCATGCTGAGACAGACTACGTCTGCAGACCGCCAGCTGCAAAAGGTTGCGAGCGGCTCTTGGAAGATGTTTACGGAACGGAGCTACGGTGTCTGAAAACATTGGCATCGAAGCGAAGAGCCTCGGAGCCCTGCAGCCTGAGAAACACCGCAGGAACTCGCATACTGAAAAGGAATGCATTGCAAACCGCACGTTGCGAACCCTGCAGGCTGAGAAGCACCGCAGGATGTCGCATGCTGAAAAGCACTTGTACTGCAGAGCGCAAGCTGCGAAACCTGCAGGCTGAGAAGCACCGCAGGAACTCGCATGCTTTCGAACACTACTGCTCGAGACCGCAGCTGGAGAGCGGCAGACCGCAGGCTGAGAAGCACCGCGGGCAGAGAGACTTGCAAAACTCAGATGTCCTGATCGTCTTGGAGGAAGTCACGCCAGTCCGGCGGCTGCCAAGAATCGATGATGCGCCTGGAGCCACCGCCCGTGCTGCCGCCGATGTCCAGGTAGTCGCCATCGGCCCTGAACAGACGGCCGTGCCCCACGCCAGAATCGCTTGGTTGCGGATTTGAAGCAGCGCTCCGCTCTCAAACATCTGCAACACGTCCAGCTGCCTGCGCGTGAAGTTCGGCTTTGCCTGGCCAGCCTGGGCAGACAGATGGCGGGAAAGCCGCTCCCCCTCGTTGTAGCGCGCGATGGCCTCGGCCTTCTGGTGGTGCAGCCGGCGCCGCTGTTGCCGCAGAGCTTCCTCGGGAACTGCTGCATCACGGCCCTCACTGTGATCAGCTTGCAACGCTTGCGTTAACCAATCAACGTCGAAGCGCCCTGAGAAGGCCAGCACCTCCCAGATCTGTTTGGTACCGGCCACACGTTGCAAATGGCGATGCCACCGCTTACGCTTCTGGTCTTTCACAAACTTGGCGACGCTACCCAGACCTGCACCCTTGGCCTGGCCACCTTTTCCCGCAGGCTGAGAAGCACCGTGAGAACCTTTCTTACCGCCTGGCCCTTTGTTAGGACCCTGCGGAACCGCATGGCCCCCTTGTGGCGCAGACTTGCCTCTCGCTTTTCCCTTTTCGACATCCCGTTCCTGAAGCGCACGCTGCTGCCGCGACTGCTCGTACTGGTCGCGAGCTACTCTGACCAATTCCTGGCGCTCAGGCTCCGTGAGAACGTAGCGCATGTCGTCGATGTTCTTGCTCCGCAGAAAGTCATGTCGAAGCTTAAGGACAGAGAGAATGGCTCGGCCAGTCTCCTCCTGAGACGCAAAGGCCGCGTCATATTCCGAGCCAGGCTGAGGAGCGCCAGCTGGATCAGTGTCCGCTGGCTCCGTGGACTTCCTCTTTTTGAAAAGCAAGAGACTGAGATGATGGAGGACTTTCGGATCGTACTCCTCGTCGTACCTGTCGTCCCAAAGCTGCCTCAGCTCCCTGTGCAAGTCGTTCGCGCGATTCTGAACGACATCCTCGACGTAGTCGGGATCACCCGGTGAAGTCGGTGAAAGCGGAGGAGTAGAACTCGGCGACCGATCCCAATGCACAGAAGACTCGGCGTCCGCCTGTACGCTGACGTCGGCGTCGGAGACGTTTTCGACGACAATCTTCCGCCTCTTGCTCTCCCCAGGCTGAATAGCACCAGGGAGAGTGAGCACAACCGCCACCGCATCGTGTGCGTCGTTGCGCATGCCACGATCCGTAAAAGACGCGCCAACGGCAATGGAGCAGAAACGGGCGACTGCTCCGCAGACCGCGACGTGGTCGCCTTTGAGGTCGGCCGGAGTGGCATGGACCTCCCAGAGCTTCTCGTCGTTCTGCTGGCGCTGGTAAGCCTCCCGCGCCTCCTGGAAAGTGAGGTTGTCGTCGCCGACTACAAGCAGAACGACTGGCACGTGCGGCTCCGAAGCATTGAGAATCTGAGCCATGCAGTCCAGGTGCAAGCGGAGATGGCGAACTGTCCGCTTTCGAGTCTGGATGGTCGGCGGTTTCTTGCCGCACACGATGTGCATGTTGGCGATCACCACGTGGAACTTGTCATGGCCTGGTTTGTTCACCTCAAAATGTGAAATAACAGCATCAATCTCTCGGCCGCTAGGAGGCCTGTAAACTTTGCTGTCTTCGCACAGAGTCAGTTCCGCAGGCTGAGAAGCACCGCGGAACCCCCAGAGAGTCAAGTAGTTGTCGACCTCCGAGAAGCGAATGCCATCACCGAAAGGCTTACTGAGGATCTCTGTCACGTTGATCCCTGCTCGGCGAAAGCCTTCACGGAACGCACCGACCTCGCAGCCACAGACAATATCAGCATCAGCGGTCTCCACTATCGTGGCGCACACCCTTCCGAAGTTAGCGCAGTGAGTGGCCGCCTGCTTACCAGTCATCATGCCCTGCTCGAACCCGAAATTGAACGAGGCGACCGTGAAAGACGCAGGCTGCACAGCGCCAGAGCCAGGCGTCTGTCCACCTTCCTCCGCAGGCTGAGAAGCACCGCGAGGCGGCGCAGGCTGAGAAGCACCGCGAGGCGGCGACACTTCGGACGAGCCTCGCGGAGCAGAGGCTGCGGATGAACGTTGGGTATGGGGGTACGGCCAGGGGAACGCCATTGCAATCGAAACTGAGTGGACTGCAGTGAGCGAATGCAGTGGCACGATTGAATGCAGTGGACTGCAGTGTCACTAGCAATTCCTGAACCAAACACGGCTGTGGCGGAAGGACTACGAAGCGTCTGGCTATTCAAAATGTGGCCCGGGAATGTAGTTCTGGGAACTCGAAGACCAGGAAGTGGCCTACAGTTGGCTCCGGGCATCCAAAATGTGGCCCGGGAATGGAATTCTGGGAACTCGAAGAGCACGAAGTGTGTGACTGTTGCATCCGGCCCTCCAGAATGTGGCCCGGGAATGGAGTTCTGGGAACTCGAAGAGCACGAAGTGTGTGACTGTTGCATCCGGTTATTCTAAATGTGGCCCGGGAATGGCGTTCTGGGATCTCGAAGAGCACGAAGTGTGTGACTGTTGCATCCGGGTATTCAGAATGTGGCCTGGGAATGGAGTTCTGGGAAGTCGAAGAGCACGAAGTGTGTGACTGTTGGTGAAAAACGAGCCCGGCACCCTGCCGCCCGGCAACTCCCCAACACCTGCCCGGACCCCCCTGTGGAGTGATCTGTGAGCTCTTTTGAGTCAACTAGAAACCTATCAGTCTTCGCTGTTAGGTAAAATGTCCCCAAAATGCCCTCAAAGGCCACCGAAAGGCACCAAAGAGGGTTCAAAATCCTCCTCGTCCTCGTCCTCATCCGCGTCCTCGTCCTCCTCGTCCTCCTCCTCCTCCTCCTCCTCCTCCTCCTCCTCCTCCTCCTCCTCCTCATCCTCCTCCTCCTCCTTCCCCTCCTCCTCCTCCTCCTCCTCCTCCTCCTCCTCCTCCTCATCCTCCTCCTCTTCCCCTCGCCCCCACGCGGCACCCAGGGATAGCCCGAAGAGGCCTTCCAAGGCCACCCCTTTGCTCGCTCTGTTTCCTTGGATGTGTCTCTTCGTTCCTGTCCCCGTCAGCTCTGAAGGGCAGGGTATCTGAATGGGCTGGTGGGGATACTTGTTGGTCAACAGGCTCGCGAGGTGGGTCGAAAGCCGTCCGAACACTAGGCTGGTGGGGATACGCGAAGCGTGAAGACTTAAAAGCACAAGGCGGCCCGTGAAGGAAGCAGACGGCCCAAGAGCACCCTGAGACGGTCGAACAGGATCCCAAGATGATCCAAGAGCCACGAGTACACTCCACGGGGGAACTCGGATCCTCTCTTGGGATTCTCTGAAGGCGCCGTCAGACAAGACATCGATGTGGCACAAACAATCAATATCGAGGGAATCCTGACGTGCGATGTGTTTTTCACCGTGGATCGATCTACGAAAGCCAGCATGCACGATGGATCTGGATTTCGCTGGATGACAGGTTGCACGGCTCAGTGTGGAGAGCCAACTGCGAAAATGACGACGAAGCCGTCCATGCTGGGCCTTCCGCCCGTGCTGACATGTTGACCACGACCCGCCCTCTATCCTTGAAGCTGCTGCAAGTCGATCTGCCCCTGCCACAGCCCCGCCGACGCCCCTCTCAGCCACATCCCCCTGGGCGCGCCGCCACCAGCGTGAGCCGGCCGAGGGTATGCTGTCTAGGCGAAGTGCGTTCGCGCGACAGCTGCAGCCGCTCGAGCGAAAAATCCTTTCGGCGCGCACGCGCGCGAACCCAAAAAAACGGGGGGCCCTACGGGGGCTGGGTGGCAGCACCAGCGCGCCCTACAGTGTCCCAGCCCTGGCCCAACGGTGCATCCCTGTCTGGCCCCCCACCCCCCTGGGCGCGCCGCCGCGAGCGCGAGCCTGCCGAGACCTTGCCGGCGGCCCCTGGAGAGGCACCCATGGCCCGGCGGCGGAAACCCTCGGAGATCCGCGCGGATTGGATCGGCGCTGCCCCTCTCCTCCCCTGATCGGGTCGGGCGAAAGGGGGGGATAGCAAAGGGGGGGTTTGAGAATCAGCTCACGTAGCTGATTTTCCCCGCGCCTCCCGGCGCCGGAGGCGGCCATGTATCGAGGAATGGGCTCCTCGGTGGAGCTAAAACCAGCTGCATGCAGCAAATTTCGTAACCCCCCCTTTCCCAATACCCCCCTTTCGCCCGGCCCGATCCTCCCCTGAGCGCGCCCGCTTGGACGCGCTGGCTCGGCGCCGGGGCCCCCCCTGGCGCGCCAGCGCGCGCCAGTGCGCGCGTAGGCGCCGGGCCCCCGCCGAGGCTCCATGAACGCTGCTGGGCGCGCGGGGCACCAGATGGCGGAAGTGTAGAAGCCAGGGCATGTCGGCTGCATGCTAAGGGCATGATCAGGCGGCGCCACGAGAGGAGCGCGAAATTGCAGGCACTGCGAACAAATGGAGACGGGAGCAACAACTGGCCCGGCGGCGGAGACTCTGGGAGATCCGCGCGGAGGAACGCGAGAGAATGACGACGAGGTCATTAATCTGGAATGCTTCGCACACCGCCTTCCGATTGCATCTGAGCCGCATCGAATCCAAAACAGCAGGGAAAAACTGAACGGGAGACTCCTGGAGCTTCAGCCCGCGCTGACATGCTGACGACGGCCCGCCATCCCACCTTGCAACTACTGCCGAACGTTGACAACGGCCCGCCCTCCATTTCTGGAAGCTGCTGAGATGTCCAAGCTTCAGGGCGATGTCGGAGCGCTCAGGGCTTCCTGGTAGTCGTCGGAGCGCTGGCATCTGCGACTTGCATTGTGTCGCAGTCGTCGGAGAGCTCGAGCTCGGCCTCCTCCTTGCCCTTCCCGGACAGAATTTTACCAAAATCCACCTATCAGAGTCGGGATTGCACTCCTTCTTGGCTGCTTCCCAGTCGTCGACTGTCTTTCCCGCGGGGAAGTCCGAGCTGATAGGCAGGACCAGAGGATACTCTTCGATCTCTGGCCCGTCCCCCTCCATGCCCCCCCTGCACACGCACACTGCTTGGACGACGTTCATCATCTGCGCTATCGCAGCATCCCAATTCTTGGCCGTCTCGGTGTCCTTGTTGACGTCGATCGTGGCGAACCAGACAGCGTTCAGGTTGAGCTGGCCCTCTTTCGGGGCGGCACCGTACATATCAGCGGGCTTCCATTGGATGATGCCCATCTCGCGCATCGCGCGGTATGCCAGCGACCTCCGACTGACATCAACACCGAGAGAGACGTCGTCTGCAGTGGAGGGGTCTGTACCGCAGAAGTTGGGAATGGCCACTACTATCGCCTCCAATCTCGGGTACTTATTGGTCGAGCTTGTCCAGCGCTCATCGTCCTTGAACTCGTCCTCAAGAATCGTGTAGAAGTGATTGAAGACAGCACTAGCGGTCCACCATGCCCTGGGAGCGTGAAATTCAGATGTCACTATGTAGAATTTGTCTGTGCTTGGAGGGATTCACCGCATGGCAAACCAGAAGCTCTCCGCCGTTGTGAATGCCTGAGACTCCAAAATGATCATGTCCTCTAGGATCCCTTCGTCCATCAGCACCTGCCTCATTGCAAAAACCCTCGGCCTTCCCCACACCCGCGGGGTCTCCCCCAGAGGCCATCAACGCTACCACCTTCCCATCATCCAGCAACTTCTTCGCCCCCTTCGGACGGAGTGCCGCCTGGCTTCATCTCCTGGCCACGAGGGCGACGCCCTGCTCAGCGCCCTCCTCGCCTCCTCGCCTCCTTGCCCTCCTTGCCCTCCTCGCCTCCTCGCCTCCTCGCCTCCTCGCCTCCTCGCCTCGGAGATGTCCACGGCGCCCTCCTCGCCTCCTTGCCCCGATCTGGCATGCTGATCACGCCGACCAGCCTCCAGCGCACGGGGACCGGGCCGCCAGAACCGCCCCCCGCGACTGCGCAGACCGCCACCACCGGGAGCACGGCGAGCGCACCGACCGCCGGCGGGCGGCAGCGGGACCGCGGCCAGGGTGCCGCCGCGGCCTCGGGCTCGCCCTCCGTGGCCGAACCTGTGGGCACAGCATGCGCCAGCGGCATCTGCATGGCACCTGGCTCTCGGCTCTCGTGCGTTTCCCCCGCTTCCGCGCCTGTGGAGTAAGACACCGGACAGCAGCTTGAGACCAGATCAATGGCTACGGACTCCTGACGTGTGAATTGACGCACGCGGTCGGAGAGGTCTGTGGGAGACCTTCCGGCGTACTCATGGACGGTTGTGAGCACTCGTGTGGGAAGCCCTCAGGCCCCAGGAGTCGCTTAGGGCTCTCGCCAAACTATTCGGGGCTCTCACTGTCGCAGTCTCTCTTGGAGCTCTCCTGGGACGATATTGGACTCTCATGGCAGCCCCAGGGCGGCTCATGGCCCTTCTTGAGGTACTTTCGGGTGTCTGGCGCAATTGTGTTCGGAAGGTTCTGGCGGAGGCTTTCCAGACCGTTCGGGGGCCAGCTGCTGCGCCAGCCAGCATACACAAATCCGAGCACCGTGCACACCTGCGAACCTGCCAAGCGCACAACGCGCAAACACCAAACACACCATGCGCCAACGCACACTGCCTACGTAACGGATCCCAGGCGCCAGAAATCAAGCGCACCGCGTTCCACGCATAGCAGGCACAACAGGCACATGAAGCGCACCTGCCAGCTACGCCATGCAGTCCTCGGCCTTCCCGTGACCTTCCCGGGGCTATGGTAGACGCTCTGAGGCTTCGCCGAATGCCCCTGGCAGCAACCCTCAGCCGAAACTCCTGCAAATCCCAGAAACGGTTTCAAACAGCAGCAACAACCAAATTGAATTGAACTCGCACATGTGAGGATTATCCTGGAGCCCTCTTGTGGCTCCTTGAACCCGCGTCGTGTCCATGTGGGAGCCTTTGCGGTTTTCTTGGGCTCTCTCTGGCGCTCTCGGGAGGCCGCCTTGGGCCACCTTAGACTGGCTTGGTCGTTGTTTGGGCTCTCTTGGGCCACCTTACGTTCCTCTGGACGCTCTCAGACGGGTCAGGAACGCCCTAAGGCGGCCAAAGCGGCCCCGAACAATTCCACAAAGGCTCCCAAGAGGCCCAAAGAGAACCCCAACAGGCCTCCAAGAGGCCCCCAAGAAGCTCCCAGGGGGGCTCTGAGAGTGACCCAAGAGGCTCCCAAGAGGCTTCCTCCTCC
>CAUYUJ010016595.1:224788-242288 GCA_963575745.1 Prorocentrum cordatum
ACGACGACGACAACGGCAACGACGACGATGACGACGATGACCTTCCCTGAAGCCAGCTCGTTTTGTCAGTCGAGGCACGGCGCGGGGACTCAACGCGCTGAAAGCCTCATGCGAGTGGCGCGCCAAGACAGCGCGCCGAGCGAATTTAATTCACCACAAAACTTTTGCCGAGGCGAGGGGTGGCATTGGGCGGGCAGAAAAGAAGCTTGATGGATCAGTGGCAGCAGCGGTCGTCAACATCACCATTGACATTCGCATGGCCCTCCCTGAAGCCAACTCGTTTTGTCAGTCGAGGCACGGCGCTGGGATTCAACGCGGTGACAGCCTCATTCGGGCGGCGCACACCAAGAAGACGCGCCGAGCTACTTAAATTCCATGACCACGCCATTTCAATGCAGTACACCGGCGAGCGAGCAATCACAGAGCGCTAAGCGTGGCCACAGCACGGCGATGGATCGAACGAGCGAGGACATCGCCGACAAATGTTGCTATCACTAGAGGGCAGGGCTCAGAGACAATGGAGATCCACTTCCCATTCATTCCCCCCAGATGCGCCCATGCCTACGATTCGTGAAAGAACGCAGACCAGCACGACCGCGGCATCTGAGGCGAGGCGCAGGGGGCGAACCACAATGCTGAATCACAAGCTTTGTTCGTTTTCGCATGGGCCCACCTGCGGCATAGAAATCGACATCCACGGCGGCACCTCGCGCTAACGCCTTGGGGCGAGAGGGGGGGCACCAGAGAATGGACGTCCGCGGATTCTCTTCGCCACCCGGAATGCCTAACTCCCACGCAGACTGCTGCAAACGGCCACCAGCATATAAGATATCATTTGCATCGCGCACATGAGCTCGGCGGTGCTCACTGAGCGCAAGCAGGCCACGATAGAGCGCAGAAGATCCCAGAGGTGGCGGCGCGCGGCCAGACGCGTCGGCCCTGGCCCGCGTCGCGGTGATGCACGGCGTGGCAAGCCACAATCCCCAGACTTGGCCAGCCCGCACCCAGCCCGCGACGGCGCGCATCGCATCCCACATGCCCAGGCCGAACTGCGGCCCGAGAAGCTCGTCGAACGAGAGACACCCGTGCCCTTTGCCGCGCAAGTCACGGCTGACCGGCGCCGCCCCAGCAAACAAGTCCAGGCATAAATGGCACTTCAGCCAGCATGTTGGCGTCGGCGCGCGCCGCTGGCAGGCAGGCAGCAAGAGCCGCTCCAGCTCCCCCTCGGGTCGACGCGCCTCCTCGCGCAGCCTCAGCGGCGCGCGACGCATCAGCGCGCTGAGGCGCGCGTGCTTCTCGCGGCGGCGCGCGCTCCGGAACGAGCGCCGCCCCCCTCCCTTCTGGGTCTCGAGGAGGGGTCGAGAGAGCGACGCCTTGTCTTCCGACGCCCCGCCGCGCCTCAGCGAGCACGGCGTCGCCTGCAAGTGCTGGAGACTGAGGGCGGCCAGGAAGCGGTTCCAAGCCAGGGGGAGGTCGAGGTGCGAGAAGCGGAAGAGCGGGTTGCTGTCCGCCCGCGCCAGCTTCAGGTGCCGAGGGGCTGGCTGCAGCAAGCGGCGACGCGGCAAGTCCAGCGCGACGCCGTTGTCGAATTCGCCTGTCTTGCCAAGCACGTCGAGCTCGCTCGCTCTAACCAGCAGCGCCCAGCACTGGCAGACGCCTGTCCCCCCGGCACCGGGGGCGCAAGCTGCGGCCCCGCCAGGTCGAGCCCCTCGCTCGGGCGCACGCAGCAGGAACAGCAGGAACAGCGCGGGTGTCTTCCATGAACAGGTCAACAGCACAGGTGTCTTCCAGGAACAACGCCTCGAAGGTCAGCAGCAGGAACAGCGCGATGTCTTCCTGGCCCCGCGCGCACAGCCACAGCGCCATCAGCGCGACAGCGAGTCGCGGCGCGGGAGGCCTCGACAGGGGCTTCTCAAGCCGCCGCCAGCCTGTCACTGCCGCCGTGGCCAGAGGGAGGCCGCGCCTCAGCGGGCGCGGCAGATGGGGGGCCCCCAGCGCACCGCCGCCAGCGTGCCCGCGGCGTCTCCCACCGGCAGCCCTCGGTCGCGCAGGAACTCCACGTCCTGCTCCGGCGCCAGGCCCCAATCGGCAGCCGCCAGCGGAGGCGCCCTCGGCACCCGTAACCAGGCCAGCAGCCGGCGCAACGCCAGCAGGCAGATCCGCTGCGTCGTCGGCGCCACCGCGGCGGCCGTCAGCGAGCTGATGTTGAAGCCCAGCTGCTGCGCGGCCAACCCGCTGACCTCGGCCTCGTTCAGCGCCGAGCTGGGCCGCTGTCGGGCCAGCAAGCGCCTCGCCCGTCGGCCCGCGCCCGTCTCGCCGCGGTAGGGCACCAGCGCGCGCCCCCGCAGGAGACGAGCAGGGCCCGCTGCGACCTCGGGCGGCGTCGCAGGCGGCGGCAGCGGCTGGCGCGTCAACGTCCTACGCCAGAACGTCTGGGGCGTCACGGGGCGCGGCGGCCGCGAGTTCCTGGCGGGTAGCGCCCGCGCCCGCGGGGCCAGCACCCTCGCCTCCTGCCGCGGCGCCGCGGGTCGGCTGCCCTGGCTCGCCGGGGCCAGGGGGGCCCGCGTCACAGGGAGCGGCAAAGTGGCGCGCCTTGGCCCGCCCAGCGGCCAGCTGCTCGCGGAGACCGTCGGCACCGGCGGGCCGCGCAGTCTCGCCTCGGCGATCGCGACTGCGCGGATTTGATCAAAGGCACCAGAGTTGCCCACGAGGCCCTTCTAGACATTCTCAAGCCCAGATGACAAAGCATGAAGATGACGATCACGCTGTTGCATGTCTTGGCTGACGCGTGCGCCCCTCAGCTGTGATTGCTCATTGCTTGTGAGCTGTAGATCAAGCTCAGGCTGCTGCTGTAGACCATGCTGGTGTAGATCATGATCAGGCTGATGCTGGTGCTGAAGATCAGGCTCTTGCTGTTGCTCATGTTGCTGTACATCAGGTTGCAGTTGAAGGATCGCTGCTTGCTGCAAATCACGCTCAGGCTTATGCGGATGCTGAGATGATGTAGCTGATGATGTGATGTGCTCGCCGCCATCATGCTGACATATGAAGAAAGCAAAGAAAACACCCAAAACAAACTCTGCTGCGCGCGCCTGCAAGACTCGATGGAAATGACGATCATGATGCGACGAGGATGGATCGTGCCTTCTGCTGGGCCCATCGGCCGAGTTCCACTCTGACGGAATCCAACAAGGGCCACCCGCGCTCCGAGTGACAGCGTCGCGGCACATAACTCGCGGCACCTACGGAAGAGGTGCCGAGCTGAACTTCGAACCTCCCAAGAAGTCAGGACCCAGGCCATCGAATCTGAGAGAACAAGATGGCGCTGCAGGGCGCTGCCTCGCGCCCGCGCCAGGCGCCTCGCCTGCCAGATAGCGGCCCCCGCCTCAAGCGCCAGGATCTTGTCGCGGCGGCGCCGGCGCCGCGCGCCAACGACGCGCCAGTCGCCACCCCGCGCCAGGTCGATAGGGGCAACCTGGAAGGCAGCCTGCAGCCCCAGCGCATTCAGCTGCGCGTCGGAGGCCTCCGCGAGGCCCGCCTGGGAAGGCCCCGCCCCCCCCCCCCCCCTCCGCGAGGTCGCGAGAGCGGCGGTTGGTGCGAAGGGCGCCGCGGGAGCGGCCGCGCTCCGAGGCCCTCCCGGCAGCGCCGACGGAGGCAACTCCCCCGTCCTTCTCGGTCACGCCGACGCCGCGCAGCGAGGCGTCCACCGACGCCACGGACGGCAACCAAGGTAGGCTCACGTCCGCGAAGGCCAGCGGCAGCAGCGCCAGAGCCGCTCGCAGCTCCCTCCGCACCGAAGCCCAAACCCGGGCTGACCGGGCGAAGAAGCGGTCGGCGAAGACGTAGACCGACGAGAAGACCGATGGCATCTCGGGCCGCGGCAACACGGCGGCCGAGGCGCGGCCCGCCACTCGGGCGATCTGGCGCCCCGCGCTGCGAGTCCTGCCCCAGCCCAGAGCGCGCCAGGCGAGCGCTGCGCGCCTGAACTCGCGGGCCGACGGGCGCCACTGCGCACCAGCACCGCCCAGCTCGAAGCCCAGCGGCGGCTGGCCCACAGGCCCGGGACCAGCGCCCACCCCCGCGGCAGCCACAGCGGCCAGCATCTCCCCCAAGCGGCGGTCTGCCTCCCCCTGCGACGCGGCGAGCGCCGCGAAGTTGCCGATATAGATCAGCGAGACGCCAGAGCCAGGCTGCGCGGGCGCGCGCGGCACGCACAGGGCAAGCAGGCGATCCGCTGGGACGCAGGCGCCCAGGATGCGCTGCATGGCCTGCGAGATGAAGTCGAATGCCCAGGACCAGACCATCGGAACCACGCGCAGCCGCAGGCGAACGAGCCCATCAGGCGGGCGGGCCCCCACTGCGCGGCGGGCCGCCGCCGGCAGCGCAGCCGAAGGCACCGGCGGCGAACCAAACGCCTCGCGCAGGCCCGGCTGCAGCAGGAACTGGTAGAAACAGCGAGCGACGTCGCCATGCGCGACGCAGAGCCTCTGCCCAGGCGGCACCTCCACGGAGCCCACGGCCAGGGCAACTGCAAGGGGGGCGCAGTCAGGGTCCGCGAACATGGCGTTCGCGTCCCTGGCGTCGAAGACCAGCCCGGGGGTAGAGTCCTTCCCATAGACAAAGAAGGGCGCAACCTGCGTGAAAGAGGCACCAACCTCGCGCATGTCACTCTCGAGCAGGTCGGCCACGAACTTCCCGCAGGCGGCTAGGCTGCGCGCGAGCCCCCTGTCAAAAGCCAATTGCGCACTCGGCGCGAAAGAAGATGTGATGGTGCCCCCCTCATGCAAGGCCCCAGTCTCACCCATCAGCAGCGAGCGTGCTGCTGGCGGCAGCACATCTGCCAGATTGACCACCCCTGAAGCCACGCGCGGGAGCGACCCCTTCCCGCGCCGTTAGGTGGCGTACTTCCCGCTGGCGACGTCGTCGGGGGCGCTGCCAGGATCGGAGCCGACGACAGCAAGGGCGGCCGACTCGGCGGTCAGGTCCGACGGGCAGCGGGACACTGCGACGAAGGAGCTCTCGAGCCGCTTCAGCGCACCGACGTGCCTGCCAGACGCTCGCCCAGCGCGCCGAGCGGCACCGCGCCCCCCCCCCATCTAATTGGGGGTTCGCAAGCCCTCGCGGAACCACGCCTGAGCAGAGCAGCCATCAGCGCAGCAGCCCAGCGGCGGCGCAGCCGGCCAGGGCAGCAGGTCCCTGGGATCCGCCGCGGGACCCGGCGGCCTTGCGGCGGCGCGCAGGCTCGGACACCTCCCCAAGTGCACATGCGACCCTCGTTCGGGGGAGCTCCGAGGTCGCTGCCGAACAGCACGCGCCGATGAGCAGCCAGGCCTGTCCCCCCCCCCCAGCCGCTGCCCGAGGCGCCAGTCTGGCCGCCCTTTGTCTTCTTGGCCTTCTCCTTGCTGCCTGGCGCAAGCGCTGGCGGCAACGTGGCAGCCGCCACCGCCGCTCGCTCTTCGCGGCGCTTCCTCCGCTCCTTGAGCACCGCGGCCTCCTCCCCCATTCGCTTGGCCACCCAGCGCTCCAGCTCCGGCGAAACCAACGCGTAGCCCTTGGCGCGGCCGCCGCCATGGAACAGGCGCCGCTCCGCCGCGAGACCCGCCGCGACGACGCCCTCGGTCGAAGCCCGAGTGCGCTCCGCGTACTTCTCCTCCCAGAGCTGGTAGCGGCGCGCCACCCCTTCGAAGCGCGCGAGGCTGCAGACGCTGGGCTGGTCGCGCTGCAGGCCATGCTGCAGCGTCTCCGAGAGGAAGAGGCGCTCGTGCATGCCAGGGTCCGAGGAGGTGGCCCCGAGGGCCCGGCGCCTTCAGTGGCGATGGGGGACGGGGGCCATCCCGCAGCTGGCGAACGCCTCTACGAGCCAATGCACGGCGCGAAGTCCCTCCACTGGCCAGGCGTCATCCAAGGGCCCCTCGCGCAGCAAGCTCCGAGCACGATCGAAGCTCCGAGTGCGATCACCACGAGGAATGTAAGCAACGGCCAGCGTGCGAATATCCCCCCCTGCGGCTGGAGCGGCGTCGGCGGCGCGGCCGCGCCGGAGGGCCCCGACTGAAGCGCAGCCAGACCTCGTCGCGCTGCAGCAGCGCCTGCCCAGCACTTCCGAAGGCGACGTCAGAAGCACCGAGCACCGCCGACTCTCCGCGGCGGAAGGTGCCCTCCGTCTCGGCGGCGAACCAGCGCGACCCCACCACGAGGCAGTGCCCGACCAGCGTCCCGCGCGCGTAGTACTCGGGGCAGTCCTCGAGATCCCGATCGGCCAGCGCAGCACCAGGGAGCAGCGCTGGCGGGGCGGGCAGCGGCGGCGGTCCGACACCGTTAGCGGCGGCGGCAGGCCGCTTTGCGACGAGGGCGGCCAGCTCTGCCTCCGCCCGCCTGCGGAAGCCGCTGTCGCGCACGACGTCTTCCCGACGGAGGGCGTAGCGCAGCGCCTTGTTCCCAGAGAAAAGGTTCGGCACCCCGCCTGAGACACCACTCTCCAGCATGTCCGCGTAGTCTCCGAGCAGCTCCTCGTGAACGCCAGCATCGGGCGTGACGATGATGCGCCCACCCAAAATGGGCTATAACACCAGCCGTTCGTGGCAGACGCCCTCATTACGATCGAACAGCGCCCAGGAACGGCGCCCGCTCTCCAGAACTTTGAAGGCCATCGCTCACCACCCAAGAGCCTCCCGCGCGCACCCGCTGGCAGCGTCAATCACCTAGCCTGCAGATACGCCGCCTGCGCCTGCGGCCCGCCCGGCAGCGGCGATCACCACCAGCGCGCCGCGAGGAAGCCCGTGGCGAGCTGGCCGAGCGCGACGGCGAGCAGCACGGCGGTGGGCCAGCCTGGGGCGCCGCAGTCGCACGGGCAGCCGCACTCTGGGGCGACTGGCGGCGTCTATCGCGCCAGGAGACAGAAGGGGTTGATGGGACAGAGGCAGGCGACTGAGGACGGCTCGACCAGCACAGTTTGCCAGGCAGAAGAAGGGGCTTGATGGGTCATGGGCAAGAGCGGTCGACAACATCACCGTTGACATTCGCACGACGACGACGACGACGACGACGACGACGACGACGACGACGACGACGACGACGACGACGACGACGACGGTGGCGGCGACGACGACGACGACGACGACGACGACGACGACGACGGTAGCGGCGATGACGACAACGACGACGACGACGACGACGACGACGACGACGACGACGACGACGACGACGACGACGACGACGACGACGGTGGCGGCGGCGACGACGACGACCACAACGACGACGACCACGACGACGGCGACGGCGACGGCGACCACAACGACTACGACGAGGGCAACGAAGACGACGACGAATACAACGACGACGACGCCGACGCCGACGACAACGATGGCGACGGCGACAACGACGACGTGGACGGCGACAGCGACGACGACGACGACGACGACGACGACGGCGACAGCGACGACGACGACGACGACGACGACGACGACGGCGACGGCGACGACGACGACGACGACGACGACGACGACGACGGATGGCGGCGGCGGCGGCGACGGCGACGACGACGACGACGGTGGCGGCGACGACGACGACGTCGACGACCAAGACGACGGCGAGAGCGACGACGAAAGCAACGGCTACGGCGACGACGACGACGACGACGACGACGACGAAGACGACGGTAACGACGACGACGACGAGGAATACGACGGCGGCGGCGACGACGACGACGACGACGACGACCACCACCACCACCACGACGACAGCGACGACGGTGGCGGCGACGACGACGACAACGACGACGACGGCGCGACGACCAAGACGACGGCGACGGCGACACCAACGGCAACGGCGACGGCGACGGCGACGACGACGATGACGACGACGGTGACGACGACGACGACGGTGGCGGCGACGACGACAACGACGACCACGACGATGGCGACGACGACGACGGTGGCGGCGACGACGACGACGACGACGACGGCGCGACGACGAAAACGACCACGATGACGACGCCGACGACAACAACAACAACGACGACGACGACGACGACGACGACGACGACGACGGCGACGGTGACGACGACGACGACGACCAAGACGACGACGACGGTGGCGGCGGCAACGGCGACGACGACGACGACGACGACGACGACGACGACGACGACGACGGCGACGGCGACAGCGACGGCAACGGCGACGGCGACGACGACGACGGCGACTACGACGCCGACGCCGACGCCGACGCCGACGCCGACGACGACGACGACGACCACGACGGCGACGACAACGACAACAACGACATGGACGGCGACAGCGACGATGACGACGACGACGACGGCGACAGCGACGACGACGACGACGACGACGACGACGACGACGACGACGGCGGCGGCGGTGGCGGCGGCAAGGACGAGGAGAGGGCGGCGTCCTCCCTCGACGGGCCTCCCCGCTGGCTCCGCGGCCGCCGCCGGCTGGGGCGGCGGCAGGTCGCGAGGCGGCCGCGAGGCTGCGGCGGCGCCTCAACCCCTACCCAGGTTCCATTCGGCTCGAGCCCCCAGGCATTCACACGAGGGCCCAACAGCACAGGATGGTTGGCAAACAGTGCACCATCGACGCCTCGACAACGACGACGGCGACGACGACGACGACGCCGACGCCGACGCCGACACCGACGCCGACGCCGACGCCGACGCTGACGCCGACGCCGACGCCGACGACGACGACGACGACGACGACGACGACGACGACGACTCAACTCAACACCTCTTGGAGCGGTATCCGATTGTCACTTCCAGACGGCCTGAGCAGCAGCAGCAGCAGCAGTCGACTCTCTGTCGACTTCGCATACACAAGTGAGCAAGAAAGTAGAACAAGCTCTGAGCAGCTGACAGGAGAGACTCTTGTGCCACGATCGCGCTGGGGAGGGATGATGCTCCCAAAGGCCGTCCGCGGCGCCCAGGTCAGCGGGATGGCCTCTGGGGCCGCCTGACGACGCCGACGACAACAACGACGACGACGACGACGACGACGACGACGACGACGACGACGACGACGACGACGACCGGGCCCGCCCGCCCTGGCAGGCACCGCTTGCCGCGGCGGCGCCCGCCGCGGCCGAGCTTGCGGCCCTCGGAGGGGCCTCCTGGCGTTTGGGGGGTTACCCGGCGGCAACGGCGACGGCGACGGCGACGATGGTGACGCGCAGGCGACGACGCAAGCGACGCAGACGGCGATGGCGGCGACGGCGGCGTCGGCGAGCGACGGCGGCGTCGGCGGGCGGCGGCGGCGGCGGCGCGTTCGACGCAGAAGCACACGTCTGACACTGGGATCTCTTCCCAGCGGGGCCCCCCTGGAGGCCTGGACCCTTCCCCAGGACGGGTGTGTGTTGTCTGGGGCCGCGCTTGGACGGCCCCTGGCGCCAGGGAGGGCCCCAGGAGGCCGAACATAGCGAGACCTCCACGACGCGAGGGCGGCAGGCGACGCAGGCGGCGACGGCGTCGGCGGCGGCGGCGCCCGGGTGCGCCGCGCGAGGGGGATCCGCGGAGCGGCGGCCGCGCCGAGGCTCGGCCCGCCGAGTGCGAGAGCTCGAACCTTCGAGGGTGCGCCGCTGGATCTCCCCAAGGGGGGGAGTTGGGACACCCCCCCCCCCTCTTGCCCCGATCCGTCGTCGGCCCCTTTCCCGATCCGTCGTCGGGGCCCCCCCCCATCCCTCCCTTTCCCGATCCGTCGTCGGGGAATCCCCTCCCCCCCTTTGGCCGCCAAATTCGAGCACCCCCCCTCCCCCCCTTTCGCCACGGCGCCCCCGAGCGCCCCCAAGCTCCAAAACCCGACCCTTACCACCCCGAACACAAATCCTCACCCTGACCCTAGCCACTAACCCTAGACCCAACCCAAACCCTAGCCCCAAACAGCACTTACTACTCATTACGAACTACTCACTACCCACTACTCACTACTCGCTACGGACTACTCACTTCTCACTATTCACTACTCCCTACTCACGACTCACTACTCACTACCCACTACTCACTACCCACTATCCACTACTCACTACTCCCTACCCCCTACTCGCTACTCACTACTAACTAATCACTACTCACTACCCACTACTCAATACTCACTACTCACTAAACAAAACTCACTACCCACTACTCGCTAACCACAAATTACTACTCACTACCCACTACCCACCATCCACTACTCACTACTAACACTTCACAACTCACTACTCACTGCCCACAACTCACTACTCACTATCCACTACTCCCTGCTTCCTACTCCCTGCAAAATACGCACTACTCACTACTCACTACTCGCTAGTCCCTACACCCTACCCGCTACCCAATACGCACTATTCCCTACCCACTACTCACTACCCACTACGCTCCCACTACTCACTACCCACTACTCCCTACTCCTTGGTCGCACCCCGGTACCAAGTACTCACTACTTACTAAAAACTCCCTGCCCACTACTCACTACTCACTACTCACTAAGCACTACTCACTACCCACTATCCACTACTCACTACTGAATACTCACAATTTACCACTCACTGCCCACAAACCACTACCCACTATCCGCTGCTCGCTACTCGCTACTGCCTACTCCCTACACAGTACTCGTTGCTCACTAATCACTACTCACTACTCGCTACCCCCTACTCGCTACTCGCTACCCTAATACGCAATATTCACCACTCACTGCGCACTACTCACTACTCACTACTCACTACTCCCTACTCACTAGTCACTAGTCACAAGTCGCTACTCACAACTCACTATTCCGTACTCACTACTCACTACTCACGACTCACTACTCACTACTCCCTACTCACTACTCGCTACTCCCTACGCACTACCCACGACCCACTACTCAATACCCACTGCTCACATCTCACTACTCACAACTCACTTCTCTTTACTCCCTACTCACTACTCACTACTCACTAATCACTACTCGCTACTCCCTACTCGCTACGCACTGCTGACTACTCCCTCCTCACTACGCCGACTTACAATGCCCTATCCGCGACTCACTATTGACTACACGCTACTCCCTACTCGCAACTCACTACTCACTACCCACTACCCACTACCCACCATTCACTACTCACTACTCACTGCGCACTGCGCACTATTCACTACTCACTCCGCACACCTCACTACTCGCTACTATCTACTCAGTACTCACTATTCACTACTCACCTCTCACTACTCTCTACTCACTGCACACTACTCACAATCCCGAGGCCAGACCCCTCCCCCACCCTTGCGGGAGAGGCCCTCTCCCCGGCCCCTTGTTCGGCGCAAAGGGGGGGAGGGGGGGGGTTCGAACCCCCCCCCCTTTTCGAGCGCCAAGGGGGGGAGGAAGAGGGGAGGGGGCGAAAATCTCACCCCCCCTTTGAAGGGGGGGAAGGGGGGGGGGTGTCGGACCCCCCCCCCGCCCCTCTTCAACTACAGGGTGATCCAGTGACGCGCTTTCCGAACCTTCGATTCCCCTGGGGCGCCCTGAATCTCCACATCATCCGACGCCGTGCGTGTTGACGACGGTGGGCATTTGGAGCTCTCCACATGATCCCGAGGACTGGCGTTCCGCCGCGGGTCGATCCCTGATGGCCTTGGGGCCCGAGAAAGTCCCCTGGACGCTGACATTGGCGGAAAATGCCCATGCTGGTTTGGTTGATGAAACCGAGTGGCAGTGCAGTAGTGGTGGTGGTCGTCGCCGCCGAAGTCTGGAGGCCGCTCGGGTAACCGCTGTAGATCTTTAGAAAATCCCCCGGTAGATTTAACTAATTATCTTGTCGACGCTCTGATTGAGGGACTGGGGTCCGACCAATCCAGGAAAAGAGATGCTTCTCCGCGGCACCCACCGCACGACAACGACGACGACGCCGACGACTACGATTACGACTACGACTACGACTACGACCACGATACGACTTCGACTACGGCTGCGGCTACGGCTGCGACTAGTTAGCGAACACGACTACTATTACGACTACGTAGGAGAAGGAGGAGGAGGAGAAGGAGGAGGGGGATGAGGAGAAAGAGGAGGAGGAGCAGGAGGAGGACGGGCGGAGTCTATTCCCCGCGGAGATGTGCATGCCGTCGTCACCGCGGCCGCCGCCGCCGCCGCTGGACGCCGCCGCCACCGGAAAGACCCAGAGATCCTCCGTTAGGACTCCTCCAAGAAGACTCAGGCATCCTCCGATATGATTTGTTCAGTGCGGGGTCCCAGACCTCCGGACCTCCTCCCCGGGGTCGTCCCGGATCCATGCTTGCTGCCCCCCGACAACGAGCCTCAGAGGCCGAACAAGAACTGGCAGAAGCATGATTACTCGGAGGTCCGCGCGCATTTCTGGGATCGGCGCTGGACCCCTCGCCGCGCGGGCCTCCGAGAAACTATGCTTATACCGTTTGCTGCTCTTCGGGAAGCCACTGAAGAACACCGAGATCGAAAAGAAGCATATCGTCAGAGATTTCGGGAAGAGGTTTCGGTGGCAACCCATGGGAGCCTCCCATGCCATCTTGCTGACTCTTGCGAATCGACGCTAGTCGACGCTAACCGATACTAAATCGACGCTACATCGACGCTAATCGATGCATCATCTGCGCTAAATCATCGATTACCAGACGCTTGCGTATGCTAGCGCACTCGAAAAAACTAATTCCGAGGACATGCAAGGCTCCCACGGAGAGAATTTCTCATTCACGGCGATCACCAGCGTTATGGGGGAGGCAGCGGGGGGGGGGGGCGTGGGGGGGGAGGGGGTATAACGTAACGCCCCCCCCCCCCCCGCCGTGTGGGCCCAGAACCAGGCTGTGGTGCTGGACGCAATGCGGCAGTGCTGGGGACGCACGGGGGGGCGGGGGGAGCGCTAAGCTATGGAGGCGGGGAGGGGGGGAGGAGGGGGGGAGCATCAAGCGCGTCATGGCCCAGAGGGAAACAGAATACTCTCACGATTTGCTAACGAGCGAGGCCGTGCAGGGCCGCCTTCAGCGACCGGGCGGACTGCGCCAGCAGCGCGGCAGCCTCCGCGGCCGCCTCGTCGCCCGTCTCGCCCGCGAGGCGCTCGGCCTGCTCGGCGGCATCCAGCGCCTGCTCGGTCGGGCCGCCCGCGCTGCGGCCGCTCTGCCGCACTCCCGCCGCCGCCGCCGCCGTCTGTCGGAGCAGGAACAGGGTCTGCTCCTCTTCCTCCTCCTCCTCCTCCTCCTCCCTCCTCCTCCTCCACCTACTCCTCCTTCCTCCACCTCCTCCTCCTCCTCCACATGCTGCTCCTGCTCCTCCTCCACCTCCTCCTCCTCCTCCTCCTCCGCCTCCTCCTCCTCCGCCTCCTCCTCCTCCTCCTCCTCCTCCTCTCCTGCTCTTCCTCCTCCTCCTGTTCCTCCTTTTCCTCCTTTCCCTCCTCCTTTTTTCCTCCTCTCCTCCTCCTCCTCCTCCTCTCTCTTCCTCTTCCTCCTCCTCCTCCTCTTCCTCCATCACCTCCTCCTCCTCCTCCTCCTCCTCCTCCTCCTCTTCCTCCTCCTCCTCCTCAGCTCCTCCTCCTCCTCAGCTCCTCCTCAGCTCCTCCTCCTCTCCTCCTCCTCCTTCTCCTTCTCCTCCTCGTCCTCCTCCTCCTCCTCCTCCTCCTCCTCCTCCTCCCCCTCCTCCTACGCCATTTCCTCCTCCTCCTCCTCCTCCTCCTCCTCCTCTTCCTCCTCCTCCTCCTCTTCTTCCTCCTCCATTCCTTCTCCTTTTAGATAACTCCTCCCTGTCGCACCCCGAGGCCAGTGTTTGGGCGGGCCGGGCGTTTCGCCCGAGACCCCCTTACCATGTATGACCCTGCAGCTTTAAAAGTGACAACAGCTTCACAGATGGAGGGCGGGTGTTCGTAAAAATGTGGTTCTTGCCTTAGCGCCGCGCACATTCCGTTTCGCAATTTGCAAGAATTTCACTGATTGAAGGCGGGTGATCTTCAAACTGTGGCTCTCGCGTTCGCGCTTTGCACATGATTTGCGAACGTGTGTAAGAGCTTCACGGATTGAGGGCGGGTGGTTTTCAAAATGTGGTTCTCGCGTTCGCACCGCGCACACTCTTTGTCAAGTGTTGCTGGAACTTCACAGATTGAGGGCGGGTCGTTTTGAACATGTGGCTCTCGCCTTAGCGCCGCACGCAGTCTTTGCAAACAAATGCAAGAATTTCACATATTGAGGGCGGGTCTTTTTGAAAATGTGGCTCTCGCCTGAGCTCCGCGCACATTATTTGTAAAAATGTGTGAGAGCTTCACGGATTGAGGGCGGTTCCTTCTCAACATGTGGTTCTCGCCTTGGCGCCGCGCACATTCTTTGCAACAACTTGCAAGAGCTTCACGGATTGAGGGCAGTTCCTTTTCAACATGTGGCTCTCGCCTGAGCGCCGCGCACATTCGTTTGACCAATTTCCAAGAGATTCACGGATTCCCATGATCAGCGTAGCGAAATAATGTGTTGGAAGGGATCTGGATTATGCGGGTGCAACATGTATGTTGATTCGCGGTGTACAAGCCATTGACACACACACACACATATATATATATATATACATGTAAAAGAAAAAGAGCGACGTTATGGTACGATTCCGGATCGCCAAAACGCAGCAGTCAGGTTGATACGTGGCGCTGAAATCCCGAGAACAATGTTTTGGCATGCTTCAGGATCTTCAAGCGGGTGTCTTCCAACGAGGCAGTTCCCTCAATGGAAATGAACCGTTGTAGGGGACTACGAAATGGGAGCCTGGAGAAAGGGTTACTTCCAAGATCGTTGATGACCCTTGGGTTTACAATGGTCCTCCTCCTCCTCCTCCTCGATTTCTTTTCCGCGTAAATAGCTCCTCCCTGTCGCACCCCGAGGCCAATGTTTAGGACGGGCCGGGCGTTTCGCCTGAGACTTCCTCACCGTTCATGATTCTGAAGCTTAGAAATTGGCAACAGTTTCACAGATGGAGGGTGAGTGTTTTTCAAAATGTGGCTCTCGCCGTGGCGCGGCGCACATTCGTTTACAAAACGTGTAAAAGTTTCGCAGATTGAGGAAGGGTGTTGTTCAAAATGTGGCTCTCGCCTTAGCGCCGCCCACATTCGTTTTGAAAGTTTGCAACAATTTCACGGATTGAGGGCAGGTGGTTTTCAAAATGTGGCTTTCGCCTTCGCGCCGCGCAAATTCGTATACAAAATTTGTAAGAGCTTCACGGATTGAGGGCGGGTGGTTTTCAAAATGTGGCTCTCGCCTGAGCGCCGCGCACATTCGCTTTAAAAGTTTGCAAGGGTCTCACGAATTTAAAGCGGTTGGCTTTCAAAATGTGGCTCTCCCCTTAGCGCCGCGCGCATTCGTTTACAAAATTCCAAAAATTTGCACGGATTCCCAGCATCAATGTACCAGAAATGGCGTTTTGGAAGGAGTCAGGACTATCATTGATTCGTTGTGTTGAAGTCCTAGGAATGGCGTTCTGGCATGATTCAGGATCGTTAAGACGCCACAGTCAGGTTGATCCGTGGCGTTGGCATCCCGCTGTTCTGGCATGCTTCAGGATCTTCAAACGGGTGTCTTCCAACGAGGCAGTTCCATCAATGGAAATGAACCGTTGTAGGGGCCTATGAAGAGGGAGCTTGGAGGAAGGGTTACCCATCGGTCGGAAGAAGTAGGTAGAAACATAAAGTAGGAAGGCGTTGGAAATAGATTGGGTTTCCGCCCGCCTCCTGAAGAGGAAGGAAGAGGGAAAACCACTCGACTCTTGAAGTAGGAAGGCGCTGAAAGTAGATTGGAATCTGGGAATCCAAAAATACCTACTTTCAACGACCTGTGGGTAATTATTCCATCATCGTTGATGACCCTTGGGTTTGCAATGGTCCTCCTTCTCCTCCTTCTCCTCCCCCTCCTCCTCCTCCTCCTCCTCCTCCTCCTCCTCCTCCTCCTCCTCCTCCTCCCCCTCATCATCAGCAGAAGCATCATCATCAGCATCATCATCGTCATCATCATCAGCATCATCATCATCAGCATCATCATCTTAAAATTCATCACCACAACCATCATCATCATCACCAGCAGCAGCAGCAACATCATCACCACCCCCACCACCACCATCATCATCAGCAGCATCAGCAGCACCACCATCATCAACATCAGCATCATCATCATAAGCAGCATCATTATCATCATCATCAGCAGCAGCATCATCATCATCAATATCATCATCCTCATCATCCCTCCCCCCTCCTCCCTACTCCCTCCTCCGTCCTCCTTCCTCCCTCCTTCATCCTCCCTCCTCCCTCCTCCCTCCTCCCTCCACCTCCCTCCCTCCTCCCTCCTCCCTCCTCCCTCTTGCCTCCTCCTCCCCACCTGGCGGAGCCGGAACAAGGTATCCTCCTCATCACTCCACCTCCCCCATCCCTCCTCCCCTCCTCCTCCTCCTCCTCCTGCTGCTCCTCCTCCTCCTCGTCCTCCTCCTCCTCGTCCTCCTCCTCCTCCTCCTGCTGCTCGTCCTCCTCCTCCTCCTCCTCCTCCTCTTCCTCCTCCTGCTCCTCCTCATCCTCCTCCTCCTCCTGCTCCTGCTCCTCCTCCCCCCTCCTCCTCCTCGTCCTCCTCCTCCTCCTCCTTCTCGGTCGGCTGGGCGTCAGGCAGGAGGGTCGACGCCTAGACTCAAGAAGATGGCGAGACAGAACAGGATAGAGACGGCGGCGACGAGGATTCCCCTGGCCCCCAAGGCAGCACGAGGGCAAGACCCGAGCCATCCTCTTTTTTGGGGGAGCAACTCCAATGCCTCAGCCACACCTGTGAGACGCCAGCTTAAACTGGGACGAAGACGGGTCACATCAAAGGGATGACATATTTCAAGTCCCCAGCGACACTCTGTTTGCCTGGGTGAAGGCCCCTCTTAAGCCTTCTGAAGTTTTTGATTCCCGAGGCGGTAGCTGGTTGGTAGGCCTTGCTAAGGCCTTTCACCTGCACTCAACTGGAGTAAAACTAAAACCGCAAACAAAGCTAAAGAAACGACGCATCTGGGCACGGAAATGCCAAGACACGATGATTGAGGCGATCAAGAAAACCTTGGTCAAGCTTAGATCGGCCAGGCCACGGAGTCAGAGGGGGATTCGTCCTTTCCAGCCGTCGAGCCCTTCAAACAAGCTTCACATCGCCAAAATCCGTTCATGCGCTTCCGTGAGTGTGATAACGCAAGCAGAGGCTGCGGGGGTGGCGGAGGAGCACGGGCAGTGCCTCGAAATTCAAGACGCGGCGCGGCAACTCCAGCAACACAGCTGCCCCCAACTTCAACACATGTATGGTGATATTCAAATCGCGAGTGACTTCCTGCACCGTTGGATCCGCCGAAGGGTGGCGGGCCAGAACGCTTTTAGCAATCACGTCAGCATAAAAACTGCCTTGCCGCAAAAAAAACGTTCCCCTGATGTGATCTCATCTTCGCCTGGATTAAGGTATGCTCTCACCTTCTTCACCGACCTCAAGTTCTTGCCGAACATTCTTGCCAGCTATCGCTTCCACAAGCGGCAA
>CAUYUJ010016595.1:247288-252288 GCA_963575745.1 Prorocentrum cordatum
AGGAGAAAGAAGGAGGGAGGAGGAGGAAGAGGAGGAGGAGGAGCGCAATATACCGCAAGGAGGGCGAGCCAGCAGCAAAAGCAGCGAGGAGCCGCAGAGGACCACTGGTCAGCAAGAGAAGAGATGGGCGTGAAAACAGGAATGTGAGGAGACAGCAGCTCTGGGCAAGGAGGAAGCGCCATGGACAAGGAGGAGGTTCGAGCATCGAACGAAGTTCCAGAATTGAGGTGGCTCGATCGTTGTTGGCAAAATCAGGGCCTCCGGGGACTTCTGGAGAACGAAAATCACTGACCAGACTGCCAGGTCTGCGAGGGGGCGCCTCTGCACAGCCTCTCCACCGAAGAGGGACTGCCAAGGGTTAGGTCGGGCATGTCCCCCTACAGGCGGATTTTGGAGGAACACATATTAAAAAATGCTCCAAACCATCAAACATATTCGAAACATCGTACCCCAACGTTTTCTCACTATTTTTCACAATTTTCGAACATTCCTCCTGTAGGGGGACATGCCCGACTTAAGGAAACCCAACTCGCAGCCTGTTGCTCTTGGTTGCTGACGAGGGTGAGCCCTGGCTGGCAACCCACACTAAGACTGTGCAGGAGCGGCGCCATGCACTGGGCAGTGCCGGGGCCGGGGCCGGGGACGCATCTGCCCGCCCCTGCAGGAGACCGGGATCACGCGATGAGGATGGGGAAGAGGAGGAGGAGGAGGAGGAGGAGGAGGTGGACACTCAGACCCTCAGACGAAGGACGCCAGCCATGCCACGGGCTATCGCACTTGCCCTGGCATAGCCTCGCATTGCTACCCAACTTTGGTAGCCACTCGACGACACTCTTTTACACATGTTGCACCGCCATACAGTAGCGACAACTGCCTCGCGTGCAGAGCAAATGCCTTACAGCCTCAGTTGCCCAAACATTCGTGCAAACCTGTACGTACCGCCTGCCTCATTCTGACCTTGGGGACTGGCGGTGGGGGCCTGGTGGGGGTGGAGGAGGAGGATAACTTCCTGGGATTGGGAGGTGGAGGAGGAGGATAACTTCCTGGGATTGGGAGGTGGAGGAGGAGGATAACTTCCTGGGATTGGGACTGGGATTGGGTGGAGGAGGAGGATAACTTCCTGGGATTGGGAGGAGGAAAACTTCCGGGGATTGGGAGGAGCACTACTCGCCGTACCACAGGCTGTTTCGCCAGAGGCTCGGCCTCCACAGCACATGCATTGTCACACCTCGCATTGCTACCCAACTTTGGCAGTTTCTCGACGCCACTTCTTTTATGCATACTCACATGCTGTTGTGCCGCCATACCAATAGAACCTAAGGGACTTATACACAGGCTTACACTAAGGTTCATCTTGGAATTATCTTACTAAGGTCAGTACTGCCTTCTCGGACCTGGCGGGCGCCTACTCGATTGACAATCATTTTCCTGGCCTCGTTTTCCCACGTTGCCCGCGGCGCCCGCCAGGTCCTTTTTTTGAGCCGAGTCGCGTACGTCTTAACTGAGCTACCTTCAAGAAGGCCACGGGTTCTTTCCTAAGGTTTGTTGAACGTAAAAAAAGGAGGAGGAGAAGGAGGAGGAAGAGGAGGAGGCTCGCGTGGAGAGCTGAGCACAGGAGCCATCCTGTGGTACGCGCTGCGAGACGCGTTGCTGCCGTTCACCAGGCCTTGTCGGAGATGGGCCAGGGATGGGGGAGGGCGGCGGGTGCACAGACAGGGACCCGTTGAGGGGGGGGCGGATCGTTCTCGAGGCAGGCCCTCTGCGGCAAAAAAGGTTTGGTCGCTGTCCCGCGGGGAGGGGCAGGCGGCAGTAGAGCAGAGGGGAAGGCGGAGGGGGCGGGGGGAAGAGGGATAGAGGGCAGAACATCCACCCCACTAGTAATCACCCCGACAAGTGTCACACGTGAAGCCGTTTAGCAAACCCACCCAAAGAAATTATCAAACAGGGCAGGGTTGTTTGGGAAATGCCCAGGGCCTTTTAGTAAACGCCGATTGTCGGGTCCGGGTGGTTTTTCCTCCCTTGACGGAAGGGAAGCGCGTTTGGGAAAGGGACAATGGCGGGGTGAGGAGTGGAGAGGAACGGAGGGACGCGTGCCCATCACCTCACGGAGTGAGGAGTGGATAGTGGCGCGCGCTCTGCCAGCTGGAAGGTGGGCGTCAGAGGAGGTGGAGGAGGAGGAATAAGAGGAGGAGGAGGAGGAGGAGGAGGAGGAGGAGGGCGAGGAAGAGGAGAAGGGGGGCAGAGTAACCTCACGATGGCTCACCCACGATGCTTTGCCACACTGCAGCAGACCCTGCCGTCCAAAGACCCGCCCTCTAAGCCCTTAAGTTACCTACAAGTATCCCCACTTGTCTACGGGGAGCGTACCATTGAAACACGAGCGACATCAGATCTCCGACGACTCAACGTATTTTCGCAACGTGGGCCACTGGACCTCTCGACCTCTTCCCCGGGGCTGACTGCTCATCCTGAATCGTGTTTGGACGGTCTGGAGCCCAGAAACGATTGGCGAAAATTGCGGAAGAAAAACTCCGGCGTATTGTGTTCGAGATGTCAGGAGGTCTGGAGACGGGGAGGGTTTGGAAGAGTGGTGAGAGCCACAAGGAATCGCGAACTCAACATCCGAAGGTTTTGGAAGACGAGCGAAGAGTCCCACAAGGCATCGCGAGGAAGAGTAGTGAGAGCCACAAGGAACCGCAAGGTCAGCATGAGAACAGCTACGGGCGAGGCGGCAACCAGTTCGAAGGTCTGCGAGGAGGGAGACCAGGCGCGGAGGCAACGGCGAGAAGCAGGGATATACTGCCGCGGAGAGCATGGGGACGGCGCAAGGAGGCGGGAGGCACGGGGAAGGAGAGGGGAGGGGGCACGAGCAGGCACGGAGACGGGAGAGCAAGCGTGGATGCAGCGGCGGGACGGAGAGATGTACACCCTGCGAAATGCGTAAGAAATCATGGGTTAAGAAATTCAGAGTCTCAGAACTTGAATAAAAACCCAAAAAATCCGTTCTGATCTTAGGATTTACATTGAAACATTAAGAATAATCGAGACTCTGGCCGAAAATTTAAGCTTTCTTAAGCATCGCCTAAGGTGTACACGTCGGTCGGAAGAAGCAGGTGAAAACAGGAAGCAGGAAGGCGGATCAAGCGGATTGGGCCCAAGCCTGCCCAGAGAGTGACGGAACACAGCACACAAGCGGATCGATGCTTGAGGCAGCAAAAGTAGGAGCTGGGGATCCAGAAGCACCTACTTTCCACGACCGGCGTGTAGAAATTCTGGGAAATCATGCGGACGGCCCGAGGAGGCGAGGGGCACAGGAGAAGGGCGAGGGAGCGGCGCGAGTGGTGGGATTGTTGTCCAGCGCCACCATCGGAGGGGGAGGGTGTCCTCCTCCTCCTCCTCCTCCTTTTCCTCCTCCTCCTCCTCCTCCTCCTCCTCCTCCTCCTCCTCCTTCCCCCCTCTAACTTATCGTGGTGGTGGTGGAAAACAAGCCCATCAGCGATGAGCCCGCGGAGGCGCCCGCCTCCTGCGCGCGGTCCAGCTCCACGGAGAGATGCAGGGCCTCCTCGCGGTTCGCCGGGAGACAGCCCCCTCCCGCGGCTGCCAAAGGCCCCGCGCTTTGTTGGGATCCCCCAGGCCTCGGCGGCGCCCGGGGTGGGCTCCCCTTCTAATCCGCCTCCTCCTCCTTCTCCTCCACCTCCATTCCTTCTCCTTGTAGATAACTCTTCCCTGTCGCACCACGAAGACAGTTTTTAGGGCGGGCTGGGCGTTTCGCCTGAGACTTCCTCTCCATGTATGATTCTGAAGCTGTATAAGTGACGACAGCTTCACATATTGAGGGCGGGTCGTTTTCAAAATGTGGCTCTCGCCTCAACGCCGCGCACACTCGCTTTCAAAATTTGCAAGAGCTTCACGGATTGAGGGCGAGCGGTTTTCAAAATGTGGCTCTCGCCTCAGCGCCGCGGACATTCATTGTAAACATTTGCAAGAGCTTCACGGATTGAGGGCGGGTGGTTTTCAAAATGTGGCTCTCGCCTGATCGCCGCGGACATTCGTTTTCAAAATTTGCCAGAGCGTCACGGATTGAAGGCGGGTGGTTTTCAACATGTGGCGCTCGCCTTAGAGCCGCGGACATTCGTTAAACAACAAAAAACTGCAAGAGCTTCACGGATTAAGGGCGGGTGGTTTTCAAGATGTGGCTCTCGCCTTAGAGCCGCGCACATTCGTTTTGAACATTTGCAAAAGTGTCACGGATTGAGGGCGGGTGGTTTTCAAAATGTGGACCTCGACTTAGCGCCGCGCATCGTCGTTTTCAAAATTTGCAAGCCTTTCACGGATTCCCATGACCAACGTACCAGACATTACGCGGGTGCAACAGTTATGTTGGTTCGCTGTGTTGAAGTCCCCAAGATAGCTCTGGCACGATTCGGAATCGTCAAAGCGCAGCAGTCAGGTTGATACGTGGCGTTGAAATCCCGAGAACAATTTTTTGGGCATGCTTCAGGATCTTCGAACGGTTGTCTTCCAACGAGGCAGTTCCCTCAATGGACATGACCGTTGTGGGGGCCTGTGAAGAGGGAGCTTGGAGGAAGGGTTAATGTCAACCTTGTTGGTGACTCTTGGTTTTACACTGGTCCTCCTCCTCCTCCTCGTTCTCCTCGTTCTCCTCCTCCTCCTCCTCCTCCTCCCCCTCCTCTTTCTCCTCCTCGTCCTCCTCCTCCTCCTCCTCCTTCTCCTCCTCCTTCTCCTCCTCCTCATCCGCCGCCGCCTCCTCCCTCTCCTCCTCCTCCTCCTCCTCCTCCTCCTCCTCCTCCTCCTCCTCCTCTCCTCCTCCTCCTCCTCCTCCTCCTCCTCCTCCTCCTCCTCTTCTCCCCTCCTCCTGCAACCTCCTCCTCCTCCCTCCTCCCTCCTCTCTCCGGCCTCCTCCCTCCTCCATCCTCCTCCTCCTTCCTCCCTCCTCCCTCCTCCCTCATCCCATCCCCTCCTTCCTTCCTCCCTCCTCC
>CAUYUJ010016595.1:257288-271345 GCA_963575745.1 Prorocentrum cordatum
TACAATGTCATCATGCCAAAGCTTCTTTTGCCCGCCATGTCGGCGAAAGGCTGGGCGTAGGTCGTGTGTACATGGGTCCCAGCTTGCATTCAGTCGCGTCCATCTGTCGTGATCGTGGTTGGCCACGCGTGCTGCAAGCGCCCATTTTCGCTTGAAGTATACGTCGGTCCAATCGTCGACTCGTGCTCGTTTGGCGTGTGCCAAAGCGGTGGAGGTACTTCTCCGTATGAAGTGAACCCAAGACTCAGATCCATCGTCGTTGTCTCCGTCGGTTGCTGTTGTCGGTGCTGGTGTCGGTGTCGGTGTTGGTGCTGGTGCTGTCAGTGCTGGTGCTGTTGTCGGTGCACGTGCTATTGTCGGTGTTGGCGCTGTTTTCGATTGGTGCTGGTGCTGGTGCTTGGTGCATGTCTGGGGCCCGGCCTGAAGGGAGCACGGCGCCAGAGGGCCGTGGGCCAAAGGAGAGCCCCTGGAGGCCCCCCGGGAGCTCGGAGACCCTGGAGGCCGGAGGAGCCCCGGGGGCCTCCAGGGCCCCCTCCCCAAAGAGGTTTCAGTTGCCCATCGGTCGGAAGCGGGCAGAAGCGCGAAGCAGGAAGGCGGTGAAAGCAGAGTGGCCTTCCGCCCTCCCCCTGAAGAGGAAATAAGCGGGGAAGCCACTCGATCATGGAAGTGGGGAGGCGACTAGAGTGGACTTGGGATTTGGGAATCCAGAAATACCTACCTTTCACGACCGACGCGCAGTGGAGTAGGGAGGAAGACGAGGAGGAGGAGGAGGAGGAGGAGGAGGCGGGAGGAAGAGGAGGAAGAATAGACGTAGCCTGAGGCGCGCCGACCCATCCGCAGAGAGGCCAGCGCACTGACTTTACAGGACTTACTCAGTCTCATCGGTATGGTTTAAGCTTTGGTATTTGGTTATGCTTGGGGTAATTTTTCTAGCTCGGGCGTCGCCGTCTCCCGAGGTTAAGCCTTCGAGGCCCCGAGCGATTAAATTACCCCCGAGGCGCGCGCCCGAGCACATTCATGCGCAGTGACAACATCATGTGCTAGCATCCCATAGCATGGCATAGCATATAACAGCATAGCATACCAAACTATACAATAACGTATCATCGCATGCAACAGCTCACCTTCCACCTCCTCACGGGCTCGTCGATGTTTCGACGGCGCGCGCCGCCGCCGATCAAGAGCCCCGCGGCGTCGCGTACAGTTGCATGTTGTTGGATTTGATAAATTGCTTGTTGGCGTAGTTGCTCGGGGCCTCCCCTTGAATTTAAATTGCCCCCCAAAGGCCCACGAGAGTCTCCGAATCCTCCTCCTCGTTTGCCTCCTCCCCCTCCTCATATTCAATTAGCCAACCTTGCTTGTTCCAAAACAAATTTAGAAACAGAATTTCCTTTGTTTTTGTCTGAAACTATGTGTTTCGAATGGGCGTTGCCGTCGCCCGAGGGGCCCTCTTCGAGGCCGCGAGAGTTGGCATTACCCCTGCAGCGCGCGCCCGAGCACATTCATGCGCAGTAACAACAGCATAACATACCATATCATAGCACAGCGTAGCAAATCATGGCATAGCATCGTATGTATTACCGTATCGTCGCATACGACAGATCAGATTCCACCTCACCTCCTCAGTGGTTCGTCGGTTTCTTGTCGAGTTGCGACCCGCCGATCAATAGTTTCACGGCGTCGCGTAACAAACTTATGTCATACATAACCCGTGTGCACAATTAGTTGGGGTGCTCGAGGCCTTTCTTTGAATTTAAGTGGTCCCCCAACGGTCTCCAATAGGCTCCAAGTCGTCCTCCTCATCTTGATCCGCCCCCTCCTCTCGTACTCTTCCGATCAACCTTGCATGGCCCCAGAAGTACTTCCGAACTTGATGTGTCCTTCTGGTGTCTGGCCAAATTTGTTTAGCTCGGACGCTGCCGCCGCCAGGGAGGGCCCTTTTCGAGGCCACGGAGGAGGAGTAGGAACAGCAGGAGGAATAAGGATGAGCGGCGGCAGCAGGAGGACGAAGAGGATGAGTCAGAGGTCGACGGACGAAGAAGGCAAATCACAAAATGGATCAGGAGTATGAGGATAAGAGGGGAGTGAGAGGAGAAGGAGGGAGGGGACGAGGAGGAGGACGAGGATCAGGCAGAGGAAGTGGAGGGGGAAGAGGAGAGGATGATGAAACGTATATGGAGAAGGGACAATGGGAGAAGCAGGAGGAGGAGCAGGATACTGGATTGGACTGGAACGATCCACGAAGTGACCCTCAGGCTGATGAACCTCAGCCTCGCCTTGCCCTGTCCGTCGCGTCACAGCGAGGAGTGCCAAGTAACTTCGCGAAAGACCCAACCATATGGAAATGTTTGGTACCGCTTTCGGTGGAGTTCCCTATGGGGGCACGGAACAAGTGAGGGAAAGGGTGTGCTGAAGTTGGAACGGCTGTGGCATGCGGACCCTCACAGGGGGGCTCTCGGTGGCGCTCCCAATGGGGCCACGAAGCGTGCGAAATCCGTTGCGACATGGGCGTGGCAATGGCATGCGGACCCTCCCGCTCGAGCCGTCGGTGGAGCTCCCTATGGGGCCACGAAACGTGTGAGTGGCATGACGAAATGAGCACGGCTGTGTCATGCATGCGCTGCCACTAAGGCCTTCAGTGGAGCTCCCCACGGGGCCACGAAAGGAGTGAACTGTGTACCGAAATTTGAACGGCAGTGGCATGCGGACCCTCCAATTGGGGCCTTCGGTGGTGCTCCCTAGCAAGTGAGGGTTGTGTGCCGAAATGAGTTTGGCGATGGCGTGCGGACCCATCCCGTGGGGCCTTCGGTGGAGGTCCCGATTGGCTGTTGGCGGAACTCCCCATGGGGCCACCAAGCGAGTGAGAGTGTGCCGAAACGGGAGCGTTGGCGGTGGCACGCGGACCCTCTCATTGGGGCCGTTGGTAGAGCTGCCGATGAGGCCACGGAACGTGTGAGGGGTGTGCCGACATGGACGTCGCGGTGGCATGCAGACCCTCGAAGTTGGGTGCTTCAGGTTCTTATGGCAATGAGGGGTGCGCCAAAATGAGCGCGGCGGTGGCATGCGGAACCTCCCATTGGGGCCCTCGGTGGAGTTGCCTGTGGGACTACGGAACGTGTGATGAGCGTGCCGAAACAGGGGCGGCGGTAGCATGGGGATCTTTCCATTGTGGCCGTTAGTGGAGTTTTCCTTTGGGGCTACGAAAGGTGTGATGGGTGTGCCGAAATGAGTGCGGCGGTGGCGTGCGGGTCATTCCATTGGGCCTTCGGTGGAGCTCCCTGTGGGGCCACAGAACGTGTGAGGGGCGTACCCACAGGTGGTTGGTGGTGGTGCTGACGATGTTGATGGTGATGTTGATGCTTCAGATGATAGTGGTGATCTTGATGTTGTTGATGTTGTTGTTAATGATGATGTTATTGTTAATGATGATGCGGTTGCTGATGATGATGGTAAGGATGATGAGATTGAGGATGCTGATGAGGATGAGGATGATAGTGCTGATGGTGATGACGATAAGGATGCTGAGCAAGATGATGATGCGGATGGTGATCATCATCATGATAATGGTGGTGGTGGCGATGCTGGTGATGGCGTTGTTGTCGATGATGTTGATGTGCATGTCGCTGCTGTTGACGAGTATGACTATGATTATGAACGTGCGAATGAGGAGGATGGCAATGATTACGACGACGACGATGGTGTTGGCGGTAGAGATGGTGCTGCTGCTGCTGATGATGGTGAGGATGATGAGGATGCGGATGATGGAGAGAGCGTGATCCACCGCCGCTTTACTATGGAAAATTGCCGCCCTTTTCCTCCAGAACCCGGGAGTCCCCCCCCCCCGGGGGTCCTCCCCCCTCCGAAAATCCCCCCCCCTGCTGGCTGGACCCCCCCCCCCCCCTCCCCCGCAAAACCCCCCCTCCCCGAACCCCTCACCCCACCCCCCTCCCCCTCGAAAACCGGCTGGGTCACAACCGGTTCGACCCCCCCCCCCCCTCTGGTTTTCGAGGGGGGGGTCACTACCGGTTCGAACCCCTCCCCACCCTCCCCTCTCACCGCCAGCAAACGACTCCCGGTCCCTACCACCGTCCTCACCACATCCCCCACTGTTGTTCCCAGCACCACTGTCCTCACCACCACTGTCCCCACTGGTTCCACCACCGCCCCTACTGTCCCCACCAGTGCCACCACCACTGTCGCACTGTCCCCACTGTCCCCACCACTGTTCCCACCACGGTTCCACTCTCCCAACTTTCTCCACGGCCCCAACCACTGCCCGACTATCCCCACTGTCCCCGCTGTCCCACTGACTCCTCCGCTGTCCCACTGAGCTGTCCCACTGTTCCCACCACTGTCCCCACTGTCCCCACCGCTGTCCTCACTGTACCTCTGTCCCATTGTCCCACCGCCGTCCTCGCCACCGCCTTCACCACTGTCCCCACCACCACTGTACCCTCCACTGCCCTACTGTTTCCACCACATTCCCACTGTCCCCACACCACTGTCCCCACCACCACCGTCCCCACCACTGTCCCACTGTCCCCACTGTTCCCACCATTATCCTCACCATTGTCCCCACCACTACCGTCCACCACCACTGTCCCGCTGTCCCCTCACCAGTCCCCACCACCACCGTCCCCACCACTGTCCGCACCCCCCCTCGGTTTTCGAGGGGGGGAGGCGGGGGGGGGGTTCGAACCGGTAGTGACCCCCCCCGTGTTTTCGAGTTCGGAGGGGGGGGGGGGGGTTTTCGAACCGGTAGTGACCCCCCCCCTTTTCATGATGAACTGGGGGGGGGGGGAGGGGTTCGAACCGGTAGTGGCCCCCCCCGGTTTTCCGGAAGGGGGGGGGGGAAGGGGTTCGAACCGGTAGTGACACCCCCCGGTTTTCCGCCAGCAGCGGTAGAACACGCTCCTTCGGATGATGATGGCGATGCTGATGATGATGACGATGATGGTGATGATGGTGGTGGCGACGCTGGCGGTGACGTTGCTGGCGATGATGCACATGTGTATGTCGATGCTTCTGACGAGTACACATTGTGCATGTCTATGATTCGGAAGTTCTCTGATTTTTGGGCGGCCAAGATCCTTTCATTTCTATTGTTTCTGCCTCTTCCTGGCCACTAGGGGGCCAGGAGCAATTAGAAACGAGCACAATTAGAAATGAGCACGATTAGACATGAAAGACGTGTATCATAGGGGAATGAAAGTGCGAATGAGGAGGATCCTTCCTCGATCCTCCCTGTATAATCGATCCTCCCTCGATCTCCGATCCGACTTCGACCCTCGATCCTCGATCTCCTCGCGGTCCTCGATCTCTCCATACCTGGATTGTCGATCCTCCCTCGATCCTCGATCCACCCACTCCTGCTCCTCCTCCTCCTCCTTCCTCCTCTTCGTCCTGCTCCCTCCTCCTCCCTCCTCCCTCCTTCCTTTCCCCCTGACTCATTCCCTCCCTCCCTTCCTCATCCCTCCTCCTCCTCCTCCTCCTCCTCTTCCTCCTCCTCCTTGGCTGGCTGCAGCATGGAGGAATCCCCATCCCATCGATTGGGCACCAGGCAAGACGGCGACAACGAATCCGACGACGACGACGACTCCGACGACCCCGCCGACGACGACGATGAATCTGACGACGAAGGTCCCGACGAGTTCGACGACGACTCCGACGACGACGACGAGGACAAAAACGATTTCGTCGTCGTCGATCCCCCTGGCCGGGCGGTGCAAGCAAGCTGCCCAACCGCCCGGGCGCCCTGTTGTTGTCCGACGGGCGATCCCCCGGGACGGTGCGCACGACGACGACGAGGACTTCGACGTCGACGACGACGACGACGATGACAAGGACAACGACGAAGACAACGACGATGACGATGACGGCGACGAGGACGAAGACGACGACAACAACGAATTCGACGACGACGATACCAATGAGTCCGACTTTGACTCCGACGAAGACGACGAACGACTCCGCCTACCTCCCGAGGGATTCAAATACGCATCGCATTCATGGTTGGGGGTCGACACCCAGTACCGCTTCCAGAGCTGCGAGAGGAGAGGTCTATTAGTCCTCTCCTCTCGCAGCTCTGGAAGCGACCTTGAGACGTCGGGCGGCCCCCGAGACCACCCCGAGCCATGCAAGTATGATTCGACTGGGCTCCCGAGGAACCGACGGGGGAGAGATGGGGCGAGAGGCCCTCTCGCAGCTCGGGTCTGACAGACCTCTCCTCGAGTTGGCCTCTCGCAGTTCGAGGACGTCCCTGCTCTGCGAGAGGCCAGTTCGAGGACGTCCCTGCTCTGCGAGAGGCCAGTTCGAGGAGAGGTCTGTCGCACCTCGGGGACGTCCTCGAACTGGCCTCTCGCAGCTCGGGGACGTCCCCGAGCTGCGAGAGGCCACTTGGAGGAGAGGTCTGTCAGACCTCTCCTCTCGCAGCTCGGGGACGCCGCCGGGTGACGAGAGGCCAATTCCGGGGACGTCCCCGACTGCGAGAGGCCAGTTCGAGGACGTTCCCCGAGCTGCGAGAAGCCATTTCGAGGCCTTCTCGCACCTCGGGGACGTCCTCGAACTGGCCTCTCACAGCTCGGGGACGTCGGACATCTCCGAGGTGCGAGAAGGCCTCGAACTGGCCTCTCGCAGCTCGGAGACGCCCTCGAACTGGCCTCTCGCAGCTCGGGGGCGTCCCCGAGGTTCGAGATGAGAAAGCCTTGTTGGCGACTCCACGAAGCCCCGGGAGGTCGCCAAAGTGGCGAGAGGCCCATTCGAGGACGTCCCCGAGTAGCGAGAGGCGCCTCTCGCCACCCGGGGACGTTCTCGAATTGGCCTCTCGCAGCTCGGGGACGTATCTGCAGGTGCGAACTGCTGTCTCTTCGAGCACAATGTCCAGTAACGCTTGCCGCCCTGTGGCAGACGGTGCCGTGGAAAAAAATGTCAAAACATGGTGCGTTCGTCATCGCCATGCTGCTTTGCAGGGAGGGGGAATCGTAACTTTTCCCCCGCTTGATTGCGCCAGGACCACTGGAACGGCAATAACTGTTCGAATTTCCGCCCCTAGAATATGTTGGCGTGTCGTGTGCGTCTGGCTTCTTCTGGGACCTTTCTTGATAAAATTATCCCAGTGCGACCCTACCTAGGAGTTGGAACCCCTAGGAAAGCAGCATTAGTAGTAACAGTAACGCTAAGCTAAAGCGAAGCTAACGCTAAGCTAAAGCTAAGCTAAAGCTAAGCTAAAGCTAAGCCACCGCTAAGCTAAAGTTAAGCTAAAGCTAAGCTAAAGCTAAGCTAAAGCTAAGCTAAAGCTAAGCTAAAGCTAAGCTAAAGCTAAGCTAAAGCTAAGTAAACCAAGCTAAAGCTAAGCTAAACAAAAGCTAAAGGCTAAGCTAAAGCTAAGCTAAAGCTAAGCTAAAGCTAAGCTAGCTAGCTAAGCTAAGCTAAACTAAGCTACAGTTAAGCTCAAGCTAAGCTAAAAAGCTAAGCTAAAGCTAAGCTAAAGCTAACTAAACGCTAACGAAAAGCTAAGCGAAACGCTAAGCTACTAAGCTAAGCTACAGCTAAGCTAAAGCTAAGCTAAAGCTAAGCTAAAGCTAAAGCTAAAGCTAAAACTCCCAGGGGACTGGGGGGAACCGCTCCCAGGGGACTGGGGGAACCGCCCGGGGCGCTTTGCACTGCCCGGCCCCTTTAAGCTAAGAGAGTAAGAACCCTTCTAGGCAGAGCCTAGGTAGGGAAAGAGTGTTGAGAAATTGACGTTTCGGACTCCACCGCCTCCTCCTCCTCCTCCTCCTCCTCCTCCTCCTCCTCCTCCTAGTCCTACTTGTCATGCTCCTCCTGATTATCTTCGTCGTCGTCATCCTCCGTCTCTTCCTCCTCCTCATCATCATCCTCCTCCGTCTCTTCCTCCTCCGTCTCTTCCTCATCCTCCTATTCCTCCTACGCTCCTCCTTCTCCTCCTCCTCCTCCTCCTCCTCCTCCCCCCTTCTTCTCTCTTCCACCATCCTTGTCTATCATTCCCTCCTCCTCTCCTCGTCCTGCTCCTGCTCGTGCTGCTGTTGCTGTTCCCCCTCCTCTCTTCCCTGCCTTTCTTTCTCCCGACGACGACGACGACGACGACGACGACGACGACGATGCCGATGTCGACGTCGACGTCGACCGCGACGACGACGGCTACGACGACGAAGTCGTCGACCACGACGACGACGGCGACGACGACCATAGCACAGACCATCACGACGACAACGACGATCACCATCACGACGAAAACGGCGACGATGACGACGACGACGACGACGACGACGACGACGACGACGACGGCGACGGCGGCGGCGACGACAACGACGACCACCACGGCGACGAAAACAACGAAGCACCGTCAGCTGGTTGCGGGATGAGGAGGAGGAGGAAACCGCACTCGCGGACGTAACGTTAATCTGTTCATCCGAGACACTACCATCTTTAATCTGGGGGATGGCGCCGCACGTGTATGTCCAATTGAATTGCAAAGAGCTATTTAGGACAACTGTCCAAACCCGTCCAGACATCCAACCATAATGCAAGTGTATGTGCCTTTGATGTATACACATATTTACGCGCATGTACGTGCACACCATACGCAACATTCCACACGTGACGTGCGACCCCGGCATCGCTATAGATGTAGATGGTGGCTGAGCGCTGACTGCTGGCAGTGCTGATATGGTGGCGGCGTCGTCAAAACCAAAGCAGCGCCGCACTGGAGAACACATTCCGTTTCAACCCGCTGTGCCTTACTTCAACGCGACCGCCCGAATGACCTAGAGCAATGTCCGCGACGCATGCCAAACAACGTGCGCAAAAACGTGCGCGCGGTGTGTTTGTGATTGCCATGTGGTCTGTGCCGGAACAAGTCTGCTTGAAACGTAGCCTTGCTCGCGCACGATCGCATTTCCACAATGCTGCAACAACCACGTGCGAACCTGCTGCAGTGAGCGCATGTCTGTAAATGTTGTCGATGCCGCTATGCTCGGGAACACACGCTAGGGGCAATGTTATCAGTCGGGGTCGTGCCACTTACCCCTCGGAGGATGGTGTCGCCCCAGAAATTCCTATCCCACGCGGGCGTGGGTCGTCCGCGTGTCATCCCCCCGCCCCTTTCCTTCATTTTCTCCCGCGCAAACCAGCCCTGTTGGGGCCCTGGCCGAACCAGCCGGTGGCCCCCGAAAGCAATCCTACCATCCTTCTTCCTCCTCTCTGTTACTATTGCAAACAATGCCGTGTTTCGCGCGTTTGTGCCAAATGCGCTGCCCTGGAACAGACGCAATGCTATTCCGAACCCCGCGATCGGGCAACATGCCCACAGTAAGATCGCGCACGGGGCCCCGAACACTCCACCTACGTTTTGCCATGGGGCCCATTAACAGATCAGATTCCTGTGCGCGCGTGTTAAAACAAAAAAACGTTAGTCGTGATATTTAAAAAATCAAATCAAACACCGAGAAACTAGCGGTTATGAAATGTGTTTTCGAATTAAAGATACGAAGTTCTTGACACACGTCAACGCGCACCACAAGTGTACTATTTCGATTATTTTACTGTTATTGCGCAATGATGGGGGCTCGGAAAAAAAGAGGCCCCCTCGGGTGACGCGTATGCATGGCAAGCTTGCGGAATCGAGGCAGCGCGTCACTTGGATGTAGTACGCACTCAACGCTGGACTACATCGGCGCCCCGAATGTTTATTCCGATTTGAAAAACACGGCGCCGCGCGAATGCAGCGCAAACGCTATGCTGGAAGGGCGCGGCAATTCATGCGCCGCGCGAATGCAGCGCAAACGCTATGCTGGAAGGGCGCGGCAATTCATGCCCCCTGGACAGGCGAGAGCAGCGGCGCCCCCGTGCGAACCCCGATCCCGCGCGGAGCGCGTTCCCAAAGACAACGGCTCACCCGGGGAACCGTTTCTTGCGCACGACGTCCTGAACGGTCTACCCATCGGCGGCTCCTTCGGACGAGGCCCAGAACCACCGAGAAACCGTTTTTGATAGGAAGTCCTAGGCGGTTTGCCCATGCGCGGCTTCTTCGGAGTGGGCCCGAACACCTCGAGAATTATGCTTTTGCCAGGAGTCCTAAGCGGTTTGCGCATTTTCGGGTCGTTCGAACTGGACCCGAATTTTTTCCCTGGCGCAAGTCCTATGGCATTTGGCCACTTTCAGGTCGGCCGGTAAGCTTTTCGGGTCGTCCCATGACCGAACCCGAAAGCTTTCTTCGAAAAGGTCCTATACCGTTTGCTCATTTTCGGGTCAGTACACCGTTTGGGATTTAGAATATTAAATTGGGAAGGGGAATCCGATCCCGCGACCCCGGGCGGGGGTTAGGCTCTGCCCTTGCATTGTACTGGGCCCCTCCGGCCAAATGGGGCGCTGGGCTGCCCCATCGGCGCGCCGCCTCTGCCCTCGCGACATCGCCCCCATCCGCCCTCGCGCCCCGCGGGTCGTATCCTGCGCGCGGCACCCCAGATGGCCGCGGCGAGCGCGGTGGCGAAATCGGGGAAACTTTCGGATCGTCGCAGTATATGTATTTGCCGTGCCCCAGTAGCCTCATAACTGCATCACCACCCTCATCGCCATTTTATGGAGTGCTGCGTTGATTGGAAGAGCTTCAAAGGATGTGGGAGGAAGAAGATGAGAAAGACTCGGGGCCACCCAAGTCCCGTTTGGAGCCCCGTTCGGGCCCCTTTCGTGCGACCCCTGGCTCGAGCCCCCCCCTCAAAAAAGGTATCACCCCCTTCCTGATCGAGACGCCCGAGGCGGCCGCTCGCAGTCGACGCCAGCGGCGGGGCGGGCCATCAGGGAGCCCACAGCAGACGTACACTTGCCCACGGCCCCCCGGTCCGCGAGGCGAGCCTCGCGTCACGCTTCACGCGCTCGCGCCACGCGCACCTCGAAGCCCAAGGGCTGACTCGTGCACACTGTCTCAAAGGTCGGCGGGCGCAGGCGAGCCGAAGCAGGTGCAGGCGCCGGTCGGGCGACGGGCGGGACACGCTGGGAGCCACTCGGGGCACGGTGGAGCGCGGGGAGAGCAGAGGGGAGGAGAAGGAGCCGCTGAGGTCGTGCAGACCGTCGCAGGATTCGTGCACACAGGCACGTCGCGTTTCAAGACCGCGAGGGTCCGTGCACACTCTGAAGGGAACCAGGGACACACACAAATAAGTAGGCACAAATCCCAGGACACCACATATTTTCCATGTATGCTCTGGATGTTCGCCTTCCCCTCCACTCCCCAAATTGTCCTCATTTTCCCGGGAATCGGCGATTGTGGGTCTCTGTTTGTTTCGGGTGTTGCTAGGCATGCCCCTGACCCGAAGGTGCCTCCAGGATTTCCGAGGAGGCCCCCACGGCCTCCAGAGCACCCCTCACGAGGCCCCGAGGGCCCCAGGGGGCTCTCCAAAATGGCGCGAGACGCTGGGACCACCTTGGGCCAGGGACACCTCCAGCAACCCCCGCTTATTTTCCTCACTTCCCTGGGAATCGTCGATTCTGTGCGTCTGCGTGTGCTTCTGTTCCCCTCCCAACACGCGCGCGCATCATTTCTCGCGCCCGAGCTCCGATGGCCTCTCGGCGACCCTCTGAGGGCCGCGTCGAGTCGAGGCTGGCGCGCCCGCTCTTCTCAGACCCCTCCGCCACGCCCTCCCAAAAAAACAGACGGACCGCGAGGCAATCTCGAAACCCCAAGATCGGCGGCGAGCGAGGAGAGGCAGTGAGGAGGAGGAGGCCTTCTCAGAAGGCGGCGGGACTGCTCAGGAGCCCCCCCGCGCCTCCTGAGAGGCTTTCTGTGTCTTCGGGGAGAACTTAGAGAGCTTCGAAGAGGGCCGGGAGACTCCCGAGCCTTCCGAGAAGGCCCGCCCCTTCTCACTTCCCCCCCCCCCGGGCTCGCCGCCGACAAGAGACCCCACAGCGCGGTCCGCCACCGCACGGCCCTGGGGCCTCGGAGGCCCTTCGGTCGCCCGAGGCGTCCTGGAGGAACGGCCCGAGCACCGGAGCCGCGCGGCGACCCCGCATCCCCACGGACTCGCCACACCGTCTCTCCTCCGAGCGTTTGGCCTCCAGGCCGTGATTCAGCTCACCTGCGGCCGTGTGGAGCGATCCGGGCAGCTCCAGAGCGCTCTCGACGAGGCGCAGCTGCTGGAAAGCGCCCCGAGGCGAGTAGACCTCCAGGAAGCCAAGGCAACGCCCGAAAACCTACGATGGTTTTTCGCGCTGACGGCTAGGCAGAGAGACTGCGCTCGCGGAAGAGCCAACTAAACGGGGGCACCGTTGTAGCGAATGGTGCCACGATGCAGGAGAGAAAAAAACGGGGTGGGCGGGGAAACCTAATTACGAGAACACACGGCACCCCGACTCCCCAGGGGGGGGGGGCCCGAGCATTTTTGGGGGGTCGCCCTGTGGTGACAGGTCGGGCCCAGAAGCAGCCGCCACTGGGTGAGTAGTGGAGCCTTGCGCTTGCTCAGGGGAGCGCCCCTCCCTAAGAGGTGCGCGTTCCTACCATGCTCAATCCCGAATCCCCCAGACCCACCACACGGTGTGGTCACCACGCCGTCTGGGGGGGGGGGCCGACGCCCGCGCGGCGCGCCCGCCTCGCGCCTCGCGCCCCAGAAGACTGCAGCGGGCACGCCAGAAGCTGCAGCGGGCCGTAGGCGCTGCGCCGAGCCAAGAGAGGCCGGGGCCGCCTGGGCGCCACGCCCGGCAACGGCTGGGCGCAGCTCGAAGAACCCGTCACGACGGCGACGGCGACGGCGACGGCGACGGCGACGACGTCGACGTCGACGACGACGACTTCGTCGTCGGACGTCGACGTCGACCCGTCGACTCGACCGTCCGACGACGGACGACGACGATGACGACGACGACGACGACGACGACGACTACGACGACGACTACGACGACGACGACGACGACGACGACCTCGAGCCACGGCGACGGCCAGGCCCTTTGGTGTCCGCTCCACGGGAGCCCACGTGGCCCCTGGCGCTGTCCCATGCGGGCCTGGGCTGGACCAGATTCGGAGCACATGCGACATGCGGGATCGGATTTGGACCGGATTTGGACCGGGTGCGCCCGTTCACAGGGGAGACGAGAAGAACGACGAAGGGGAGGAGAAGGAGGGAAGGAGGAGGAGGGGTGGGAGGAGGAGGAGCGGAGAGGAGGAGGAGGAGGAGGAGGAGGAGGAAGAGGAACAGGGAGGAGGGAGGAGAGAGGAGGAGAGAGAGAAGAGGGGGAGTAGGGGGAGCAGGAGGTGCGAGGAGGCGCAGCAAGAAGGGGGTGCGGCGGGTGCGGCCCAAGTGCGGCCCGCATGCAGCAGAAGCTGATGCCAACGTCGCCGCGCGAGGCTCCCATGAACAAAGATGGAACAAACCTCCCTGGCGTCTCCAATTGTTCGACCCGGGCGTTGTCCAGCCCAGCGGTCCGGGGGCGCCAACTCTGCACCTTCACCGATCTGGGCCAGGGATCCAGCGCGGCCGTACAACCTAAAAAAAGAAAACCTCCGAAACCCACCTACCCCACCCCCGCCTGCCCGTTTTTTTTATTTTTTTTTTTGGGTTTGGTTGGGTTGTGTGCTGGGGAGTGTTTTTTTCTTTTTTAGCTTCTTCTGGGGTCTTTCCCCCTGTCTGGGGTCTGGTGCGGGGGAAGGGGATTCGGTCATTAACTTCCAACTCATCAACAAGTCCGAAGGCCAAAACGCCAGTGCGTTTCGGCCTTGCGTCTCCTGACCAAACCGACTGCGAGAAAGATGTGGTAGGTCGGCTATGTGGTAAACAACAAGTCCGCAGAGGGATAGGGACCGCACTCTGGTCGTGCTGTTCTACGACGGTGCACTTTTCGGCGGCGCGCCCGGGGGGAAATGAGACGGGGCGGGCCTTCTCCGCAGGCTCGGAAGGCAACCGGGCCTGCTGCGAAGTTGTCCAGGCTTTCCCCGACGGCACAGAAACCGTCTCAGAAGGCGCGAGGCCTCCCGAGAATAGAAGAATAAACAACCACATAAACATAAACGGTTTGCGCTCCGCGCGGATTTCTCGGATCCGCGCTGGACCCCC
>CAUYUJ010016596.1:0-10000 GCA_963575745.1 Prorocentrum cordatum
AACAACAACACAACGAACAACATCAACCAAACCATAACAACAACAACAACAACAACAACAACAACAACAACAACAACAACTACAACAACAACAACAACGCCAACACCAACACCAACACCAACACCAACACCAACACCAACACCAACACCAACACCAACACCAACAACAACAACAACAACAACAACAACAACAACAACAACAACAACAACAACAACTACGACAAGCAACGGCGACAACGACAGCAACGGCGACGGCGGTGGCGGCCGACAACTGACGACAATCGACGTCGTCTGGAGGCCACTGGCCCTTCGGGAGGCTCGCAAAAGGGCCAGGGACGTCCCAAAAGAGCTCCGCCGTCGAGCCCGGACCCTCGACCCCCGATCGACAGCGACGAGGACGGCGGCGACAACGGCGGCGGCAACGGCGGCGACGGCTCCTCCTCATCCCCCACTCCTTTTCCTCCTCCTCACCACTCCTCCTCCTCCTCCTCCTCCTCCTCCTCCACCTTCCTCCTCCTCCTCTCCTCCACCTCCTCCTCCTCCTCCTCCTCCTCCTCCCGCTTCTCCTCCTCCTCCTCCTCCTCCCGCTTCTCCTCCTCCTCCCACTCCTCCTCCCACTTCTCCCACTCCTCCTCCTCCGTCTCCTCCTCCTCCTCCTCCATCGACGGCGACGGCGACAAGCGGCGCTCGCAAGGCCTTTTCCGCGAAGGCCCGCCCGGCGCGCACCAAGGCGTCTGCGGCGCCCTCGGCGGAGCCTGACGGGGGCGGGCGCCCCCCCGCCCTGCGGCACCCCTCGCGCCCTCCGCCCACCTCTCCTCCTCCCCCCCCCCCTCCCCCATCCCCCTCCCCCTCCTCCGCCCTCCTCCTCCTCCTCCTCCTCTCTACTACCTCCTCCTCTCCTCCTCCTCCTCCTCCCCTCCTCCTCCTCCTCCCCTCCTCCTCCGCCTTCCTCCGCCTCCTCCGCCTCCTCCTCCTCCTCCTCTCCTCCCCTCCTCCTCCTCCTCCTCCGCCTCCCCTCTTCCACCTCCCTCTCCTCCTTCCCTCTCCTCCTCCACTCCTCTCCCCCTCTCCTCCTCCTCCTCCTCCTCCTCCTCCTGCCTCCCTCCTCCTCCTCCTCCACCTCCTCTCCTCCTCCTCCTCTCCCCTCCTCCTCCTCCTCCTCCTCCTCCTCCTCCTCTCCTCCTCCTCCTCTCCTCTCCTCCTCCTCCTCCTCCTCCTCCTTCCTCCTCCTCCCTCCTCCTCCTCCTCCTCCCCTCCTCCCCTCCTCTCCTCCTCCTCCTCCTCCTCCTCCTCCTCCTCCTCTCCTCCCTCTCTCCTCCTCATCCTCCACCACCACCTCTCTCCTCCTCCTCCTCCTCCTCCTCCCCTCCTCCACCTCCTCCTCCTCTCCCTCCCCTCCTCCTCCTCCTCCTTCCCTCCTCCCCTCCCCTCCTCCTCCTCCTCCTCGCCTCCCACCTCCTCCGCCTCCTCCTCCTCCTCCTCCTCCTCCTCACACCTCCTGCCTTCCTCCTTCCTCCTCTCCTCCCCTCCTCCTCTCCTCCTCCTCCACCTCCTCCTCCTTACCTCCGTCCTCCTCCTCATCCTCACTCCTCCTCCTTCCTCCTCCTCCTCCTCCCCGTCTCCTCTCCTCCCCTCCTCCTCCTCCTCACTCCTCCTCCTCCGCCTCCTCCACCTCCTCCGCCTCCTCCTCCTCCTCCTCCACCTCCTCCTCCTCCTCCTCCTCCTCCTCCGCCTCCTCCTCCTCCTCCTCCTCCTCCTCCTCCTCCTCCCCTGCTCCTCCCCCTGCTCTCTCCCTCCATCTCCTTCATCACACCTCCATCGGTGGAAGGATTGACCAGCCGAGAGCCGACCCATGGGGAGAACCGCTGCTCTTGCAGACAAAGACGGCCAGGGCGTGGAGGTGGATACGCAAGGGTCGAACGCACCACAACCGACGTCGTATCAATCGCCGTGGGCACATCAATCCCCGCACTAGCTGAGGCACCATATAGCGACGCCATGGATACTCCGAGTTTCTTAATAAGCGTCGGGGGGGCGTCACCCCCGACGACAGCCCCACGTGGACCCCCGTCGCGGGCAGCCACCGCGCGCCGACGGCGCTCCGACCCCCGCCGAGGCGCGACGACAAGGCGAGGTTGAACCCCGTCGGGGGGGTCCCCCCCCACGCTGATCAAGAAACGCAGGAGTACTGTTTACGCCTCTTCCCTGCGACTGACGGCCGGCCGCGCACCCGGCGGCGCGCTGGGCAGCTCCATGGGCTCCCCCGCCGCCGCCGCGGGCCGCCGCCTCGGGGGCCCCTCGGCGGCCCCACGCGCACCCCGCGAGGGCACCATGGGCCCCGCTGCGACGCGAGCGCGCGCGCACGCCGTCGCCGGCGCCGTCGTCGTCTTTGGCGTCGCCGCCACTTTCAACGTCGGTGGTCGCAGTCGGCATCGCCGTCGTGGGTATTGGTCGCTCGTCGTCGCCGTGGATGACGTTGGCATCGTCGCTCTCGAGTCTTGCTCGTCCTAGTATATCTGCCTTCGTCATCGACGGCGTCGTTATCGTCGTCGTCGTCGTCGTCGTCGTCGCCACCGCGGCTGTCGCAGCCGTCAAGTCGCCCGCATCATCGCTGCCACCCTCGCTGTCTCCGCCGCCGTCGTCGGGGTCGTCGCCCTCGAGCTCGAGGGCGTCACGAGGAGCGGACCGCCAAGATATGTCGAGATGGCGCGTGTCGCTGGGTCAAGAGCGGATCAACGACAATTGATATCGCAACACATGTCCTGCGTGACCAATGGTCGGCTCCCCGTCAAAGCTGGAAATGAAGTGTTGTCCCGTCTGTCCAAGGGCCTTTTTCCCCCAAGGAGATGTGAGTGGATTGTTTTGTGCCCAGGCTTCGCACGGTCTCCATTGTCATCTGATTCCTCTTCCTACTCCTCCTCCTCCTCCTCCTCCTCCTCCTCCTCCTCTTCCTCCTCCTCCTCCTCCTCTTCCTCCTCCTCCTCTTTCTTGTCCTCCAGGCGCTGGGGCGACCCTGGGTGTCGGGACGAACCCGCGATGCTTTCCACTTCGTCGCGGATCGTTCTTCTGCGGCCCCAGTGGACCAACCACGGCCCCCAGACGTCGAAGGTGCGTGCGGGGAAACGTCAACGAGCTGGCACGCCTGCAGACGGCACCGAGAACGCAAGATTGGCCGACAAAGACTCGAAGCTGTCCGTCAACCCACCAAGGATCGGCGTGTAAGATCCGTCTCCGCCGCAGGGTTCTGCCGAAAACGTCCGTCTTCAACGCTCTTATCTACGCAATCGCTATCTTCACCGATTCCTGTGGTCCTTCCCGTGGCCCGCGCATTCCGCTGGTCCTCGCGGACTGGCTGCACCCCGGGCGCTGGATGGCCACTGGTATGTCCCGGTATAGGGCAGGCCTTCACACAAGACAGTTCTCGAATCCTCCGAGGACTTCTTGGACCCGTCTGAAGCCATCTTGGAGTCATCTTCGGCCGAGCACACAGGGAAGCCAACCAAATTAAAACCTGATGAAATTTGACGATTTGGGCAGTCGCAGGCCTGTCATTGCGCCTGGTGTGGCTGCTCTTCAAACCTCAGAAACCTCCAGTGAGACTATCGAGGCCCCTCGGCCCTCTTGGAGTCTCTTGGAATCCTCCTGGGCCGTCCTCAGGACCATCTTGGGCCGTCCAGGTGGCCTCTTGCCGCCCTATTCTGCCGTCGTGGACGCCCCATGGGGACCCCTGATTGGCTCCTGTGGCTCCTGGAGCGCTCAAGTTACTTTCTCAGCAGCGCGAATGTCCCTCGACTTTCTCTTGCAATCATCCACCGTTTTCATCACTTTGGGGTTCCTTTTGGATTGTTTTCTGCACCTCTTTAAGCCCTCTTGGACTGTCTTGGGCCCCTCCGACGCCCTCTGCAATGTATGTTGTCCTCTTGTTCCTCCACCGGGCCTCCACCGGGCTTCTCACCCAGATTTCTGTTTTACCACCTGGCTCTCTGTACTCTCACCTGGCCCAACATGAAGGGGCCCTGGGACACACAAATAAATACACACAAATAAAAAGATGCCCCATATGTTCACATACTTTCTGGGTTTTTGTCTTCCTCCCCACTTCCCATATTTTCCCATATTTTCTGGGGAATCGGCGATGAATTGTGTCTGTGTGTTTTTTCCCTCCTGGTCAGAGGCCTTCAATTGAACTGGGCGGCCCCGTGCGGGGGCGGAGCAGGGCGTCAGATCCGGCCGTGTGTCCAGCATTCAAACGTCGCAGGCCTGGCGTTGCCCCTCTTGGACCCCTCGTGGAGCCTCCAGAGAAACTTTTGGGTCCCAGTCGGCAACATGTGGTGAATCTCACAGATGGGATGGTGACATGATGATGTAGTGAGAGGAGGATGGATTTGCGTGCGCCCTGCAGGCTAGGAGTGGAACCGCGCGTTCCGTTGGCCCGCCTTGTCGGCATGAAGGCGTCCGCTCCACGGAGCTCCTGGGAGCCTCAGTTCGGCAGAATCCTTGCGCAGCTCTTGCCCCATGAAACCCCTGAAACGCTCAGCTAGCTCCTGATACGGCAAAACGGGGCTCATGCAGTCCGCTCTCACGTCGTGTCTCGTGGGACCCCCCCCCCCAAGGAGCCTCAGTGCCCCGCATGACGGCTCAAGGGGACCTCAGTGTGGCACACCCCTCACGCACTTCACCCCCAATGGGTTCCTGAGAGGCCATCGGCTGGCCCCTCTTGGAGCATGTCCTGGGCCATCTGGGCAACCTCCTGGGTCCTCTAGTAGCCGTCTCGAGCGCTCATTGGATTCTGCGAGGCCCTCTTGCAGCCATCTTCGACCAGAGAATTCAGGAAAACCTGACTAATGCCGCCAAACCCGAGGAATCCCACTGGCCCTATGGAGGTGAGCGGTTTAGCCGGGTTCCTCTTCCATCCTCCCCTTCTTCCGGGGAGGGGCTCATGACTGCTCACCATTAGCGTACAGCCCCTCCCCCGCCCGACCGGCGGCAAACCAGGGACAGTACCGCGAGCCCCCCACCCCCCTCCGTCCCTGTCAAAGAACAATGCGCAGCGGACTTTTCGGCGACGTCTGAACATGTGTGGGTACCCCGCGATCGCTCTGCACTAGTTGTTGGCCAGGGCGGCGGGGGTGCTGGCCTGAGCGAAGGACCACCGCACATCACGATGGCCACTCCGCCGCGCCTGCGCATTGATCTTCGATAGGATGAATGGGCCCAGGGACACACACACACACACTAATAAATACACACAAGTCCCAGGATTCCCCATACTTGTCCATGTGTTTTGGATGTTCGCTTCCCCCCACGTCCCATAGTTTCCCATCTTTCCGAAGGAACCGACAATTAGTTGTGCCTTTGTGTCTTCCCATCCTGATATTTGGACGCCCGGAATTGGTACGGAAAAAGTTGGCACAATGCCCAGCAACACATGTTGTCCCAAATCGACAGTGGCCGCTCGTTGGGCAGGCGGCCTTCTGTCTCGAATGGACACAGGCCCCGGCGGCGCGGACAGCGAGTCCTGTTCAGAATGAACAGGAACTGCTGCTGGGCATTGTACACATTCTTTCCGTACCCATTTCGTTCGTGCAGATCCCAGACATCCGACGTCTCGATTTTTTCGAGACACGGGCCCCCGACCTCCCGACCACTTCCCCGGGACCGCTTCTTCACCCCGAGTCGTTTTTTGACGGTCCCGAGGCCCGGCGAGGGCCCCGAGAGGCCGAAAACGACGAAAAACCTCCGTCTCGATTTTTTCGAGACGCCCGATGCCTGGGATGATAGAGGGGAGGTGAGGGCCAGCGGGGCGCACCTCGCCCCGGCGTCGCGCGCACCTGGGGCTTCCATCGGTTCCCGGTCGCCGACCATCCAGAGACGGCCGCTGCGTGTGCTGAGACTCCGGTGCTGCTCGGGGCCCCGTAGAACCGGACCACGCCAGACCCGGACACCGAACATCCCTCGAAACCAATGTTTCCAGACGGCTGCACGACCAAAATACTGCATGACAGCACTTCCAGAGTAAACCCTAAAAGAGCCTGCAAGACCCCCCCAAACCCAGACACAAACCCGAATCCTGCAGCGCAGCAAACACACAATGCACGGATGCTGAAAAATGTGACTTTGCAAGAAAGGGTGTCGTTTCCTTGGTTTTCCGTGTCCTGGTTTATCTGTGTCCTGGTCTCTGGGGGCCTGAACTACTTATGTGGCCGGTTTCGCAAACCCTGAACCCAAAAATGTTGTCGTCTCTTGGGGTGCCGATGCTTGCTTCCGCCGGCTTCCACCGAGCTTCCGCCAGCTTCCGCCCGCGGCGGCGGCCTCGTTTTACTTCCGCCGCCCTCCGCCGCCCTTCCGCCGCCTGCCGCCGAGGAAGAGATAGCAGCTCCTTCGATCCTCGAAGGCAGGGCCCTTTCTGGAACGCCTCATGTGCTGGGAGGGCGGGCGGGAGTGAGCCACACAGACTGCGTCTGGAAGGGGTGTCTTGATCGCTGCTCCCTCTTGATGTACACCACCTTCCCCACGCGACCGGCAGCCAACCCGGACCCATGAGGGCACCGATGCGGGCCCCCCCCCAACCATCCCCATCCAAAAACCATACACCCTGCGAAATGCTTAAGAAATCATGGGTTCAGAAATTCATAGTCTCAGAAATTGAATAAAACCCAGAACTTCTATCAAAATCTTGGGATTTACATTGAAACGTTAAGAATAATCGAGACTCTGGCCGAAAACTTAGGTTTTCTTAAGCATCGCATAAGGTGTACAGTATACACTTTGCCTCCAAACCTGGAGCATGCGCGGGCGCCCCGCGACCACTTTGCATCAGTGTTTGACAGGGACGGCAGGGGGGCCCTCACATGGCTTGCTGCGAGCAGGCCGACCATCCCTGACAGCAAAAAAATGCGCACCCGTGCCCCCTGGCGCGTCGAGGCGTGCTCGGCTGCCAAGGGCTGTCTGGTAGGGTTTCTGCTTTCTTCCAAGGGACCCCCGCCTACCCCTCGATGGCATGTCGGGCCACCGCGAGGACTCATCGAGTGTAGCAGCCAAGTGGACCATTCATCGCTGAGCCAACGAGAAAGCAGGCTTTCCCCCAAGTGGTACTGCCAGGAAGGCGCGGCGAAAAATTCAACACCAGGCAACGCATCAGGGCAAGGGAGAAGAGAGCAACAGTATTGTATTTGGCTGTGCCTGGTCGCCCTCTCGTTGTATCGCCCATCTTGGCGCGCGCAATTCATTCCCAACGTTTGTGTACATGTGCAGGTCCAAGGGAACGTCGCAATGATCGTTCAAGCTGCGTCGTTGCTGTCGCAACCGCGTCTCGTCGTCATGGGCATGGGCAGCCGAAGGAACAGGCGTCCTTGCACGAGCTCCTAAAATCCTTGGGGCACTCGGGAGCCATCAGGAGCACCATGAAGCACCGGGAAATTCCAGGGAAAGCGCCCCCAGGCTTCTTGAGCAGGGGAACGCCCCAGGACCTCGTAGAGCCCTTCAGGGTACACCGCGGCAGCAGTCCAGGCGCCTTCTGGGACATCGCCTGCCAGCACCAGATGTCCTGCAGGACGCGAGCAGAACTTCTCCGTCGGGCCGGGTCCAGAGAGCCGCCCCGGGAGCCGGGGCATGGACGGCCAGGACGGCCACGCGGGGCGGCGGGGGCCCCTCATGGGAGGCCGAACGCCAGGCACGGCCCCCCGGCCGCAGCAGCGGACCTCGCCGCCGCTGCGTCTGCCCGCCGTCATCCGTCATCTGCATCACCTGTATCAACACCATCGGCATGATCATCGCCTTCACCAGTTCTATCGCCGCATGGTCATCATATGCGTATCACCATCGGCGGCATCACCCTTCATCACCCAGCGTGCTGGTTGGGGGGCGAGAAACAAGCGCCGAGGAATCCCAATGATCTCCCGTCGTGCACGAAGAGAAACCCCCGCGAAGCGCTGCGGGAGAGCTACCACCGTCTTTGAAGAGGGCACCTGGGCTCCATGCTCTAACGATTCCCAGGGGCACCATGGCATGGCCAACAAGGTTCTCCCCTGCTCCTCCTCTTCCTCCTCCTCTTCCTCCTCCTCATTCCATCAACATCATCATCATCATCATCATCATCAGCAGCAGCAGCAGCAGCAGCAGCAGTAGCATCATCATCATCCGCAGCATCAGCATCAGCATCAGCATCAGCATCAGCATCAGCATCAGCATCAGCATCAGCATCAGCATCATCATCATCATCATCATCATCATCATCATCATCATCATCATCAGCAGCAGCATCATCATCATAATCAGCATCATAATCATCATGAAGCAGTGCTTCCCTGCCGAGTCGAAACTGATGGAGACTTGTGGCAGGGCGGGCAGGCCCGCCTAACTGTTATGCTCTCCAACGGCACACGGCACCACGGCAGCACGCGGAACCGGCGAACAGGGAGCCTCGGCGGGTTTGAAGCCCTGGGCGATAGGCCTGCACTGACAAGCACATTGATCCTTACACCCGACCCATGGGAAGAGTTCGAGGAGAGCAGGCTGGCTGGCTCCAATATCCAGCAGCACGGGCTGGGCGGGCGGCACACCCAGCAGGGAGGAGACCAGCGGGTGAGAAGATTGCAGAGACGAATGCAAGGCATCGTGGTAAGAGCACGGCGTCGGCGTCGCGTCACCGATCACGGCGTGAGCTCTCGACCCCAACTTCGTGTTGGGTGTTGCGGGGCGGACCCACACGCGGGATGTCCCAGCGAGGCGGAGACGCCCCTCATGGTTGGCTCCTGCCGCGACGCCCTGGCGTCTGACAATGCTAACTACTACCAGCCAGTACGGTCAGACGCGCGGTAGCTGATTTTGCTCGCGCACGTCTCTGAAGCATGATCCCGCCAACGGCACCACTCATGGTCTACTCGACGGTCGCACTAAGCGGCGCGCTGCCCGGCTCCCAAGACCTCCGACACCGTGGTCTGGTTCACCGCTGGGCCCCTGGAGATTCCCACTCCATCCCCCGGGGGACGCTGCACGAGCGGTGGTCTCATCTTGCCATCGTTCGGACGCCCAGTCCCCGCGCATGTCTCGTTTTCGTGACTGTTTTTCTAGCTCGGAAACCCGGGATGCTCGGGAAAGAAGACACACGTCCGAACGATGCCAAGTTATCTGCGAGTTCGGGCCCCTCGGCCGTCGGGGTCGCTGAGTCCCGTCCTGCCGCCCAGCAGAGAAGCGACACCTGCTGCTGGCACAGGGGGAGGCTGCTCCCCACCCCGGGACGGGGCTCTCGCGTCGGGATCGTTCCGCCATGGGCCCACATAGAGAGACGAACGATGACATAGACAAACAGTAGGGGCCCGACCACAAGAGACCTTCCACAAAAAACCCAACCCTGAAACCCCAGGGCGTCCATTGGTTTTTGGTGTGGCAACGTCACGCCTTGCACAGCAAAACCATGGAAACCCATGAAACCCCGGGCACCCTGGAGGCCAGCAGGGTGTCTCCTGGCATGGGTCCCCACTGTAGACTTGCGTCGGGCCTGTCCCTCTACAGGAGGAACATCCAAATATAGCCAAAAAGTAATATGAGAACGATTTAAAACAAACATATATATATATATATATATGTTTGAGCATTAGGGGGGGCATGTTGGGGGTATTTTTGTTTTTCGTCGAAAATCTGCCTGTAGGGGGACATGCCCGACCGAACTGTAGACATAAACGAACTTGGAGGTCCGCGCGGATTTCTTGGATCAGCGCTGGACCCCCCCCTCCCTGGCGCGCGGAGCGCGCCAAGGGGCGGCGCCGCCAAGGGGCCCCAGCGCCGATCCGAGGAATCCGCGCGAACCTCCGCATTCTTATGAAGGGGCCCTGGGACACGCAAATAACTAGATACCAATCCGATCCCCCATATGTTCTAACATTTGTTTGATTTTCGTCTTCACTCCCACTTCCCATATTTCCCCATGTTCTCCACGGGATTGACGACTACTTGTGTCTCTGTGTGTGGGTTCCCCCTCCTGATCGTATGCCCACATCCTC
>CAUYUJ010016596.1:15000-52517 GCA_963575745.1 Prorocentrum cordatum
TGCTATATCAATATTTAATAACACCTACTTCGTTTTAGTAACCATGCAAACGTCCGTCGATTGTGCTACTCGGTCAACGCGGCGACCACGTCGCCCGGAGCAAACAGCGCCCCTGACACGAAACAGAAGGCAAAGCGCCCCTGACAGGAAACAGAAGGCAGGCAGCGACACGTGGTCATCGAACAAATAAACCGCGACACGTGGTTTTCGGCAATTGTTCAATGCAAAGACTGGGGGTTGCACGCGTAGCGCAGAAAGCGTCAGGAAGAACCCTTGGACGGAAAGTCTCGGGCAGCGCCCTTCGACGGAAAATCTCTGGGCGGCGGCGGCACACATGATGTCGCCTGCGAAGAAAGCCTCGCCCACGAAGGGCGGTCACATCCACGCCGTAGCTCGGGCGGCCGCCGGAGTGCCCGTTGAGAGCTTGCCACAAGATGGCATCGGCACCCCCTGTTGGACGGTCGGCACTGCAGATCATGAGCTCGTTTCTCTGCATACGACTTGCACCATCCGACAGCTTTCTTATCCGCCTGGGCGCACAAACAGGTCACCGCGACCGACTGTCGCAGGCTGCGCCCCCATGGTCCTTGCAACCAACGGTCGCCCGCCTCCACGGGCCCAGGAGAGAGCTGAATGCGAGGGGGTCCAGCGGAACTAACAAAGGCTGCCTGCAAAACAGCGAGAGAACGCTGCGGAGTTCAAATCTGCACGCTGCACGGGCGTGGCCTTCGTCGGCGTAGCCATGATAGGCGTGGCAAGCGCCGCGGAGGCCACGCTGCTGGCCCCGCGCGCTCGCCGAGCCTTCGCCGGCGGGCCGCCGTCGCGTTCCCCTTTCTCCTCCGTCTTATCTACTAGGGCCTCCTGGGGGAATCCGCCCGACGCAGGGTTCCGCAGGTGCGTCGCCAGGCAGCGCCTCCTGCCGTCGTCGTTCATGCCGGAGTATTTCGCGTAAAGCGCATCGGGCCACCAATTGTTAAGCTGGCGGCGGTGCGCATTCAAAGCAGACTGCACCGCTCCGTCGGCGCATCTGCGCGAGGTCACCACGCTGACCTCGCCGCCAAGCTGAACCATTGCAATCGTCGTCGCCAGACACGGACGCGGCAGCGCGTCCACAGCGACTTTGGGGGGCATGGCTGCCACGCGCAGGCAAGGCGGTTGCTGCCCTGAAATAAGATTACGACGCGCCTGCGCAAGAGCGCCGGAGCGCCGAGCCGGCTTGGGCCAAGGTGTTTGCAGTTCTGCCACGCTGTGTCACAGACGAGACACAGTAACAGAAAGCCACGAGCGCGACCTCGAGCTCCCAATTCGCGCGCCCTGCAAGCCTGCAAAGCATGGCGCCCCCACCCCCAGCACGCCCCCTGCGGCGTCGAGGAAATGCCACGCCTGCCACGCCCTGCGAGCCTGCGACGCATCACGCCCCCACCACCAGCGCACCCCCTGTGGCGTCGAGGAATTGCCGCGCCTGCCACGCCTTGCGAGCCTGCAGCGCATAGCGCCCCCACCGCCAGCGCACCCCCTATGGCGACGATACCACGCCTGCCATGCCCTGCGAGGCCGCGACGCACGGCAACCCCACCCCCAGCCTGTGGCGTCAAGGTGATGCCAGCCACGCCTGCCACGCGCTGCGAGCCTGCAACGCACAGCGCCCCCACCCCCAGCGTACCGCACCCCCTGTGGCGTCGAGGAATTGCCACGCCTGCCACGCCCTGCGAGCCTGTAACGCATAGCGCCCCCACCCCCAGCGCACCCCCTTTGGCGTCGAGGAAAGGCCCCGCCTGCCACGACCTGCGAACCTGCAACGCATAGCGCCCCCACCCCCAACGCACCCCCTCTGGCGTCGAGGAAAGGCCCCGCCTGCCACGACCTGCGAGCCTGCAACGCATAGCACCCCTACCCCCAGCGCACCCCCTTTGACGTCGAGGAAATGCCCCGCCTGCCACGCCCTGCGAGCCTGCAACGCATAGCGCCCCCGCGTCCCCACCACCAGCGCCCCCCATGCGGCGTTGAGGAGATGCCTCGCCTGCCACGCGCTGCGAGCCTGCAACGCATAGCGCCCCCACCACCAGCGCACCCCCTGTGGCGTCGAGGAAATGCCGCGCCGAACACGCCCTGCGAGCCCGCAACGCATGGCGCCCCCACCCCCAACGCACCCCCTGTGGCGACGAGGATAAGCCACGCGGCCATGTCCCGCGAGCCTGCAACCCATAGCGCCCCCACCCCCAGCGCACTCCCTGCGGCGTCGAGGAAGGGTCCCGCCTGCCCCGCCCTGCGAGCCTGCAACGCATAGCGCCCCCACCCACAGCGCACTCCATGTGGCGTCGCGGAACGGCCCCGCCTGCCACGACCTGCGAGCCTGCAGCGCATAGCGCCCGCACCCCCTGTGGCGTCGAGGAAATGCCACGCCTGCCACGCTTTCAGACCTGGCACGCATAGAGGCCGCACTTAGACCACCCCCTGCGCACCCCCTCTGGTGTCGAGGAAGTGCCACGCCTGTCACGCCTTGCGAGACCGAAACGGATAGGGAGACCACCCCCATGGCACCCCCCTGTGGTGCTCGTGTGTTGTGTGGTGTGCGTGTCATGTGTACGATGCGTGTGCGGCTATTTGTGGACGTGTGTCCCATGCGGGTGCCTAGTTTGTGTCATGTGAATGATGCGTGTGCGGCTGTATCTGGACGTGTGCCTCATGTGGGTGCCCAGCATGCGGTGCACACGTCTTGGGTGTATGATGCAGTGAACACGCCAGGTGTGCACTATCGTTGTATGGTGTGCGTGTGTCTGCGATGTGCGTGCATGCGTGGGGCTGTATGTAGAGGGGACGTGCCGTGCATGTGTTGTTCTTGGGTGAGGGAGGGAGGGAGGAGGAGGAAGGAGGAGGAGGAGGAGGAGAAGGAGGAGGAGGGGAGGAGGGCGAGTGTGTGAGACGCGGGTGCGGCCTTGGGAGGGAAGAAAACCAGACCCCACGAAATATGTGGGGGACCCCCCCAAAAAAACGCGTTGTCGAGAGGCTGAAGGCCTGGGCGATCGACCAGCCTGAGGGCGACCTCCGCCCCCTTGACTCTCGCACGGCCCCGGCGCCGCGGGCTGCCCTCCAGTGGGCCGCCGCGGGAGCCCGAAGCGCCCCCCCCCCCCCCTCGGAGGGTGTTTGAGCCTCGGGCGCCCGCGTTGGGAGCTGCCGCCGCGCCGCTGCCGGCGCGCGAGAGCGCGCGCGCGGGGGGCACCAGGAACCTGCACCCGAGATTTATGATGAGTGCAAGGCCTTGCCTACACTTTTTTGATCCGCGGGTCGAGAGCGCACCTCTTCCGGTCGAAGCTAAGCGGGCCGCGCGAAGCCTGAATTAGGCGAAGGGAGGGGAGGAGAAAGCATAAAAAAGCCTTGCGTGCACGCCACACGTTCGTCTGAACGCCGTGCTTCTGCATGCCGTGGTTCTGTTCTTGCGCGACAGGCAGTTGCCAGAGCGCCAAGCACTTCGCGTGAAGGCCAAACTCCAGGGGACATTGCACGATCTACCTGGCGAGAAGTACGGTGTGCAGGCTCAGTGAACTACGGAAGACTTGCGAGTAGGCTTGCAGGCTCTTGCTAGACGCATGTAAGTCCTTAGTTTGGCCACCGCGCTGACACCAAGGCCGCGCTAACGGCGATGTTGGTGAACGGAAATGGTGGGAATCCGACTTTTGTGGCGCCGAGCTCGCGCAAAACAAATGGTAGGAAATCACGAACCACAGTTTCCTACATTTCAACTGTGCGAACGTACCGAGCGAAAACGACGCAGCGAAAATCAGGAAAGCACGAACCCCGATGTCCTACAGTTGGTTTGGCCACGAGGCACTCCCACCTACAGTGCCGAAACCTGCATCTCGCCATCGCTCGGACGTCCATTCCCTCTGTTTTTGTTCGGTTTCGTGCGTGTTTTTCTTCGCCAAATGATCAAGGATGCTTCTACATGGTCCTCGCCGAGGAGAAAACGCACACGTCCGAGCGATGCCAAGGCACCGCCGTTGTCCACATCGCCGTTAACGCGTCTACGGTGACAGAAAAGCACTAGAAGCTTGGAGGCAGTGCGAACCACAGAGAGTGACGCCCCCTTCGGCCGGCCGGGCCCAGAGGCCCGAGCGAGGCCAACAGCGCTCGCAGGACTGCCTCTCGACCCGAGGCCGGTCTCGGGAGGCGCCGCGCAGGCCCGTGGAGGCCGCCGTGGGCCTGCGGAGGCGGAACGAAGAGTGCCTCGAAGGCATCGGCCCCCGGCCCGACTCTCGGACACGACAGCCCCCCCGTTTAACCAGCCTCCAACGTATCCCTATCCCTAAGATGGGCGAGCAAAAAGCGAGGACAATCTTAGGGATAGGCCCTCAGAAACTGAGGGAATCCTTAAGATCGGCATCGAGGTGAGGTGCTGTCAAACATAGGGATAGGGATATGTTTCAAACTGGTAACCGTTCCTGGCCCAGGGCCCCGGGTGGTGCACACGGTCTCCCGGCCTCGGCGAGCAGGAGCTCGGCGGCGCGCACGGGGCCTTCCGCGGAGGGCGGGGGGGCGTCTTCAAGGGGACGCGGGCTTCTGCAGAGGCCCGAGGAGGAGGAGGAGGAGGAGGAGGAGGAGGAGGAGGAGGAGGAGGAGAGAAGGAGGAGGAGGAGGAGGAGGAGGAGGAGGAGGAGGAGGAGGAGGAGGAGGAGGAGGAGGAGGAGGAGGAGGAGGAGGGAGGAGGAGGAGAGGGAGGAGGAGGGAGGAGGAGGAGAGGAGGAGAGGAGAGGAGGAGGGGAGGGAGGGAGGAGGAGGAGGAGGAGGAGGAGGAGGAGGAGGAGGAGGAGGAGGAGGAGGAGGAGGAGGAGGAGGAGGAGGAGGAGAGGAGGAGGAGGAGGAGGAGGAGGGAGGAGGAGGAGGAGGAGGAGGAGGGAGGAGGAGGGAGGAGGAAGGAGGAGGAGGAGGAGGGAGGCTTCCAAGAGGGCAGGCCCTCCTGCCCTTGGGCGCGCGCAGCCAAGGCAGAGAGCACACAGCAGCTCTGGCCCCCCGTGCCACCGCCGAGGAGCCTCCAGATGCCTCTGCTACGAGGGGCCCCGTGCTGCGACTTCGCAACTAGGGACCCACGACGAAGGACTCCATACCACAAGTTCCGTCCTACTGATCCCTGACTGGGGATTCCCGACTAAGGACACCTGGCAAAGGATTCTTGACTGAAGACTACGAATGATTGCTCCATGAGGTCTCCTTAGGACGGACCCCCGATTACGAGCTCCAGACATAGGCTTCCGTTAGTAAGGACGCCGCTTTCTTATGTTGAACTCGTAACTGAGGGTTTCCTACAAAGCGTTCTCTACAAAGAACCCTTTTTTTTTAACAAAAAAAAAAAAAAAAAAAAAAAAAAAAAAAACGTACTAAGGATTCGCTGTCGATGAACTCAAAGCTAAGACATCCTGACTGGAGGTCCTTAAGAGTGGACTCCTAGAAAGAAATCCTTAGCAAGAGTTCCTTACTAAAAAAGTCAAGTCTCAAAACCCGAACAACAAATCCTTGATAACAAAAAACCTGCACGGGAACCCGCAACATGGAAGACTCAATCCGGAAACCTGCGTTGCAGAATGAGTTCCGTATTAAAGATCAGCAATAAGGATCCCTTAGTAGAGACTACTTTTCTGCGATGCCCGTAGTTCCTTCTTCGCGAATCCTGCATAAAGGACCGTTGGCCAGAAGCCGTTACTCCGAAATTCTCGAGGATCTGGAATGAGGAATTCTAGGTGCCCGTCACTCATGCAGGCTCCTGAGTTTGGATCCTGAACGAGGAACCGTTACTTACCAATCCTTGGCCGTTCGATCCGTATACCTCAAGCCTTCAGTACCCGCCCTCTTCATTTTCGACTGTACCTCTTTGGGGAAATACCTTCCTGACCTGCCACGCGTATGGCGCAACCCCTAAAACAGATGAAGGGAGAACAAATGGAAGGGGGAACGAGAAGGATGGACCACGAGAGAGATTAGCAGGACGGGTGCTAGGAGCATAAGACACGTGGCAAAACCAGACGGGCAGATCGGGTAGATCGGGCAGAGCACAAAACCCTAACGGGCGGGTCTGGATGGCAGGTCCAAAAGGCCAGGTCGAGCAGGCGGGCTGCTGAAGCGTGAGCACTGCACGCGAGGAAGTCTCGAGCGATAGCGCGATGTTCAATTCAATTGCAAGAAAAACCAAGGCGAGAGCGCGATTCCTGAGCGTCGAAGGCGCGGCGTTTGAACAAAATGCGAGGAAGTTCCACGCGAGAACACGATTCCTCAAGAAATTGTCAGGCGGTCCCGTGCGAGAGCGAGAACGGGGTGTTCTGGGAGTCCCCTCGGGGGGAACAAATCACAACAACAAACAACGCGGAAAACGAAGATGCGACGACGCGAATTGTCGGGTCGGCATGGTGAAGTTTTGCTTTTGAAAAGAACGCCTCAGCATGTTTTTCTGATGGGGGGAGAGGGTCTTTGTAATTCCGCCACACAAGGAACTTGTTGTTTGTCAATCCGACAGAAAGAAATCAATTTGTAATCCGCCACAGAAGGAATCAGGTTGTATTCTCTTACAAAAAGGAAGCAGTTTGTATCGCGGTATCGATGAGCCGAAACCTTGTGTTTTCACAGGTTTGGTGGCTATCAGGCGTCCAAAACTTTTGTTTTCCTTATGTTTTGCAGTTTTTTCGCATGGTTTTCTTAGGATGTCCTTGGTTTTCTTTGTTTTTTTGCATTTTCTGTTTTTTTTGCATTTTCGCGCGTTCGTGCCCTGGCGCTGGGCCGGCCCTCCGCGCCGCCAGGAACGGGCACGCGAAAATGCGAAAAAAGCAAAAAAGGCAAAAAACAAAAAAAAAAACAAAAAAAAAAACAAAAAAAAAAAAAAAAAAAAAAAAAAAAAAAAAAAAAAAAAAAAAAAAAAAAAATGACATCCCAAGAAAACCATGCGAAAAAGCTGCAAACACTAAGGAAAAGAGAGGTTTTGGCAAGCTGGTGCTCACGAAACCTGTGAAAACACAGTGTTTCGTGACGTCGATGAGCCGAAACCTTGTGTTTTCACAGCTTTGGTGGCTATCAGGCGTCCAAAACTTTTGTTTTCCTTAGGTTTTGCAATTTTTTCGCATGGTGTTCTTAGGATGTCCTTGGTTTTCTTTGTTTTTTTTGCATTTTTTGTTTTTTTTTTGCATTTTCGCGCGCTCGCGCCCTGGCGCTGGGCCGGCCCTCCGCGCCGCCAGGAGCGGGCAAGCGAAAATGCAAAAAAAACAAAAAAAAAAAAAATAAAAAAATGACATCCCAAGAAAACCATGCGAAAAAGCTGCAAACACTAAGGACAAGCAAGGTTTTGGCAAGCTGGTGCTCACGAAACCTGTGAAAACACAGTGTTTCGTGACGTCGATGAGCCGAAACCTTGTGTTTTCACAGGTTTGGTGGCTATCAGGCGTCCAAAACTTTTGTTTTCCTTAGGTTTTGCAACTTTTTCGCACGGTTTTCTTAGGATGTCCTTGGTTTTCTTTGTTTTTTTTTTGCATTTTCTTCCTTTTTTGTATTTTCGCGCGTTCGCGCCCTGGCGCTGGGCCGGCCCTCCGCGCCGCCAGGAGCGGGCAGGCGAAAATGCGAAAAAGGCAAAAAAAAAAAAACAATGACATCCCAAGACGAGGAGTAGGATGAGGATGAGGAGGAAGGAGAGGAGGGCGAGTAGAGGGAAAGGACGAGGAGTAAAGGACGAGGGGAATACAGGAAAGGGGGTAGAGCATTAGTTATCCTCACTCCGTTCTCACAGTCATTCGCTTTTTCGCGTCATTGTCGCGCCGCGACGAGGTTCTGGCTCAACCCATCGCACTGTTCCTCTACAGATCCAGGGGAAGGGAGTTGGGGAACTCAGGGACTCAGTAATCTAGGAACCCAGGAACCCAGGAACATAAGAAACCCAGGAACCTAAGAACCCAGGAACCCAAGAACCCAGGAACCCAGAAACCTAATAATCCAGAAACTCAGGGACCTAAGAACCCAGGAACCTAAGAAACCCAAGAACTCAGGAACGTACGAACCCAGAAACCCAGGAACTTAGGAACCCATGAAATCAGGAACTTAAGAAACCCAGGAGCCTAAGAACCCAGGAACTTAAGAACCTAAGAACCCAAGACTTCAGGAACCAAGAACCAAAGAACCTAGAAAACTCATGATCCAAGAATTAGTAAATTAGGAACCCAGGAACCCAGGAACCTAAGAAGCTTGCCCCCTACATGATCATACATATTATTTGGAACGTGTTGTTATTATTATTATTCTTATTATTCTTATTCTTCTTATTCTTCTTATTCTTCTTATTCCTTTTATTATTATTCTGATTGTCAGTTCCACTCTTCTTCATATCATTTTTCATCTTCTTCACTGTTCTTTATTTGGCGGCGTCCTCATAATATTTCTCGCCTGCTGCGGCCGCTTGTACGCATGCCTCTCACGAGGAGAATGAGCAGGAGCAGGATGGTGATGAGGAGGAGCAGGACGGGGAGGGTGAGGACGAGGGAGGAGGGGGAGGATGGGGGAGGATACGGGGAAGTGGACTGGAAGGAAAAACATGGAAATGGGAAGCAATCGCACGCAACTTGTGCCATTGGCAAAAAAAAGTGTTTAGGCTCAGGCCCCCGCTAGAACTCCGCTGCCTGGAAGCATGGGCAACCCAGCGAAAGGCACAGAGGCGTACTTTCGGAAACTTGAGAAGAACCGGGAGTACCAAGCCAAAAAGAGGCTTGAAGATTACCTCCAACAAGATCGGACCAAGCGCCTGGTGGCGACCTTCCGCCGCGCGGCCCTCGAGAAGGTCCGCGCGGCGGTCCGCAAAGCGACGGAGCAGCACCAGAAGAAAGAAGACGCTTTGAAGACCATGGTGCAACAAAAAACACCATACCACAACCCAGCGTCTAATTAATGCCACGCAGAAGCGACGCGATTCGGAAGCACAGTATACAACGTGAGTGATATACTATGCTTCCGAATCGTGACGCTTCTGCGTGGCATTGGATGGCGCCTCCCTTTCGTGGCTCGTCCACAGGAGACGCTCCAACGAGCACATGCGGAAGGCCCAGAGCGCACGGGAGGAGGCGAAGACTTGGCAGGCCGAGGCGAAGACCGCCTGGAAGGAGGCCAGGAACTGGAAGCTCGGCTTCCTTCAGGATCGCGGCGGTAATTCCTGCTACAGTTAAACGTAAAAAAAAACAACAGCAACAACAGAAATCGCGACCCGCGCCTGTCTCCTCCCGAGGAGAAAAAGAAGTGCGAGGAAGCGGAGAAGAAGGGGGCCGCGACGCAGAGAGCGCTCACGAAGGAGAAAGAGAAGCTGCGCAAGAACTTGGTGCGCGACAAGGCCCTTTGGCATATTTTTCACAAATGCTACGAAGACCACGGGCGGCGGACGTGCGGTAACGACTGGTGGGTGCGATTAGCATCTCGCACAGCAGGGCGCTACCGCAGGTCGTCCGCCCGTGGCCTGTCGCGGCGGCAGTGGAAAGCACGCTTGTCACCAGGAGGTGACCGCGAGCAAGAGGCTGTGCCAGCGCCTCCAGCAGCGGAACCGGTACCTCGAGGCAGAGGTGGCGCTGTGGGAGGCCTGAGCTTTTGGCCAGCGGAGAGCCAACGAGCGGCGCCACGGAGCGCGGTAGAAAAGGGGCATCGCATTTTGCTATGCCCCCCTGGGGAGCCGCGCCCCTCATCTCCTCTTCCCGTGTGCCTCCTTCTGCCCCCTGCTGCGCCTGCTGCTGCTACGACTACTACTACTACTACTACGACTACTACTACTACCACTACTACTACTACTACTACTACTGCTGCTACTACTACTACTACTACTAGTACGGCTACTACTATTACTACCACTACTGCGACTATGATATATTATCATTCGGACAACGGCCTCTCCTGATACCACTACATTCACACGTGCGGCCATCACTACGACTAGTACTAGTGCTAGTAGGCATCACGTTTTGACCTTTTTGGGGGGTCGCTGGGGGGGGGGGGGCCGAGCAGTTTTTGTAGCGTTTTGCAAAATATGGAAAATAGTGTTTTTTTATATTTTCTTGCTCTATTTGTAGTTCTGCATTCAAAACAAGCAAATTCAACGCAAAGAGACGCAACCCCGATTGAAGAACGAACGCCCTTATCTCGCAATTGATGCGTTTCATGCAGTTTTTGTAACGTTTTGCATAATATGGAAAAATATTGTTTTCATATATGTTTTTACTCTATTTGTAGTTTTCTAATTCAAAACAAGCAAATTCAAGGAAAAGGAACGCAGGCCCGCTTGAAGAATGAACGCCCTTATCTCGCAAGTGATACGTTTCATGTAGTTTTTTGAAAGGTTTTACAGAATATGAAAAATAGTGGTTTTGTACATGTTTTGTTCTATTTGTAATTTTTACTTCCAAAAAAGCAAAACAAAGGAAAAGGAACGCAACCCCGCTTGAAGAATGAACGCCCTTATCTCGCAAGTGATGCTTTGCGCGCAGTGTTTGAGGTGTGCGTTAGAAATATGACAGCCGTATTGGGCAGCCTCTTGGAAGCCACTTACGGCGTCTTGAGGGCCGTCTTGGAACCACCTTAGGCTCCGTGTCAGAAGCCGCTTAGCCGTCTTGGAACCATCTCGGGGCCGCCTCTTGGGAGTCGCTTAGACTGTCTTGGAACCATCCCAAGGCGTCTTCGGGCTGAAGGGCACGGGCCGTCTTGGAACCATCTTGGGAACCGTCTTGGAAGCAACCTAGGTGGTCTCAGAAGCGTCTTAGATACCCGCGCACAACAAGCAAAATTGATTTCATCATGCGGACGATCGTGCGGTCAATGTAATATAATTGTTGACTTGCGGCGATGAGTGTTTAGTCATGATGGCAGCTTCGTATTTGCCATGCATGGGTTATATCCGTAGTCGCGTGAGCATAACAAAAATGGCCCGACCGTCAATTGCACGATGTGCATTTCGATGTAGATGTCACTCTGCAATTTGATTACATGTCCCATGCGCATTTCGTTTTGCATCTCCCAGATGACAATCCACGGGGCAACCCGCGGGACAATCCACGAGGCGACCCGCGGGGCAACCCGCGGGGCAATCCGCAGGACAACTATGGGACGATAGACGGGGCAGCCAACGGGGCAAGCCCACGGGACAACCCGCGCGGCGACCTCGCGGGTCAGTGCGGGACAGCCCACGGGACAACGACAGGTAGCTGTGCAGGTCGATACTGCGTTCTGCTTACCATTGTCTCATCATTGCACGTTGTGAGAAGAGTAATCTGCCGCCGTAACCATTGTTGCCCAAGTTCTGATTTGCAGACATCTGTGTCGTGCTCATCATACTCGCCCACGCTCTGTGCATTCGAGGTACTCTTGTTCTCTGTACTGCAAAGCACTTTCGTGGAAACCATGGCGTTTGTCCGGGGTCGTTCCCCCGCTCGTAACCAGTCGGTGGGGCCCGCGTGCGTGGAGGTGAAGAACACGTTCATCAACCTCACTTGCGAGACCCAGATGGCCTCGCAGCGCAGTGCCTCGGCCCCGCCAGCGAGCCGCCAGACGCCCCGCGCGAGCATGGGCGCCGTTCCGATGATGCCCCTCCAGGGGTTGGAGGCGGAGGCGCCGCGTCTTCCGACTGAGAATGGCAATGCCCGCCCGCTGCCGATGGACCCAAAAACGTACAACATGCTCGTCGCCGACCTCGAGTATTGGAACCGCCGCTACCGCAGTGCACCTGCGTGGGGCTTCACGCAGAATCCCGTCGGCACGCGCATGAAGTGGGCCAATTGGAGACCTGCGTCAGAGGCCGAGATAGCGAAATTCCGCCTGACGCACATGAGTACGTCAGAAAAGGAAGTTGAGACAGTGCAAACCAACAAACGGATTCTGCAGCCGACGCGCGCGCCCCGCAAGAAGGCGACTCGCCGGTCAACGGGGATCAGCCAGCGCGGGGCCAGCGGCGGCGTTCCCTCAGACATCGGAAAGATAGACGAGATCCTCCTGGAATTCGGCTGCGCGGGCACCGATTACACGCCGACCGCGGTGATGGGTCCGACCAGGCGCCGCCGCGCAGTTCAGCCGCCTGCGGACAAGGGCGAGGATCTTCGGAGGAACAGGCGCCCGTACCGCTGCTCGTCCTGGAGAGCCCTCGTCGCCGCGGCTGGATTCGCTTCGGCATTCTGCTCAGAAGGCGCCCCTGGAGAGGTCCGCGGAGTAGCGGCATCGGTATCTGTTCGTCCCCCAAAGGAGACCAACGAGGGATATTTCAAGGATGTCTGCCTTGTTGATGCCTTCAGAGCTCACCGCTACAAGGTGCCCTACGTGGCCGACGGGCCGTACTGGGCTCAGAAGCACGGCAACCAGATGCTCGCGCCCTTCGGCAAGTCTATACAAAAAGTGAGCGGTGGCATTTCGGCCGTCGATGACACTTCCAAGTACGTTATCTTTGATCCTGCAAAGAGAACTGATTTGGGCACCGTGGCGCATTTCCAGGCTCTCAAGAAAGTGGATGGTGAATTACTCCTGGCGGACACGAATAAGGCCAGCTCTTTCAAGCCCTTCACAGAGGAGGAGAAGAGCTCTACGTGGCGTTGGAAAATCTACCAAATCGTTGATGCCAATGCCGAAGAACGAGACCAAGCCTCGGAGACCACTGCGGCGCCTCCGCCACCAGGCACTGCGGCTCGGGGAGAGGAAGAAGCCGCGCGCGTTCTCCAGGAGACAGCTGCTCAGGCTGAAGCGAAGCTCCAGCGAGAGAAGGATCCAGTAGCGGCCTCGGAGACCACTGCGGCGCCTCCGCCACCAGGCACTGCGGCTCGGGAAGAGGAAGAAGCCTCGCGTGTTCTCCGTGTACATGAGCACCACTTCGATATCGCCTTTCAGGCATGGGTAGCGTCGGGCCGCGCGGCAAGCAGCGCCGCTGCGCCGCCGCCCCCAGCGGGTCATCGGGGGGCTGCCTTTCTCGGCACTGGCCGCGAGGCGGGCGCGGGCGACACAGAGAGCGAAGAAGACAGTATTGGCGGAGCGGGAAGGCGCCCAACTGTCAAGCAAGAAGTGGGCACCGATGTGAAGCGAGAGCAGCCCGAGATCTTCCCAACGTTACTTCAAAGGCGCGCTGCACCAATGGCGACGTCTAACTTGCTGGAGATGGCGAGGAGCCCGCCCATGACGAACGTCGGTCTGTCGATGGTGCAGGCGCGCTTTCGCCAGGGATGCATTGAGGCGACGAGATTCAGCCGGTTGAGTTGCCCTGGCGCTGCGCAATGCTCGTGGTCGGACTTCGCTATGATCGAGGACGCGCAGTTGCCTGAGGGGTCGTACGCCGCGGTGAAGTGTCTCGACGAGGACTTCTTCCGTCTCCTGAACACAGAGCCGGCTATGTTTGGTGAGGCGGGGGGGCACTCTGCTCTGGCTGCGGAGCGCCCCGTTGTTTTCGCCGGAGAACTATGCCTGGGCGTCGGAATGCAGCTGTCCGCGTGGAACAACGTGTCTGGCACGTACCAGATCCCTTTTGAAGCGTCCTGGCAGTCGAACCTGCCGCAGGAAATCGGTTGGAAGTTCCTGGACAAGGACGAGGTCGCCTCCCGCCCAGGCACCCAGCAGCTCCGATTTCTCCGAGGTGGAAACGCGCTCGAGCCCCATGCCTCGCGCGCTGGGCAGCAACGACTTCTCCGCGTCAAGCGGGAGGACGGCGCACAGAGCGATCGAGCGCGCGCCTCAGCGAAGCGAGAGCCGCGGGACTCGAGCCGTTCACCGAGAAGAGAGGGCGCGCCCAGTGCGTCTGCCAGGGCCGCTCGGCAAGGACGCGACGGGCGCGTCGCGGGGAGCTCGACTGGCGCCGATGGGGCCGATGTGCTCCGACGCTGGGAGCCAGAGCGCTTTGCGCAACTGGTTCAGATGCGAGGCTCTGTGTCGATTCAGGCAGACCGAGAGGAGGGCCCAGAGGACATGGGGAGCTCAATCAGACGAGTGACTCAGAAAACAAACAGCATCCTAGATTCGTGGGGAGTTCCTCCAACTGGATTATTCAGGGATGCTCTGCTTGTGTCGGGCCTCTTCCTAATCGAGAAGCCGCACGTCAAGGTGGGGAACGACCACCTGGTGACGCGCCTCGCCGCCATCATGATGGGGCCGCGCTACAGAGCCCACCCAGACGGCGTCTACCATTACCGCAATGGCGCTTTCTGGCGAGTTGAAGAATTGCAAGAGGACGGGCGAATCGCAAATTAATCTTTCTGTTGTTTTCCCCATCGAAAGCGCCCAGGCTGGCGCGGAGCCCAGTGCGCGTTTTTCTGGGGAGCGGTCAGAAATCCGCGGGCGGATTTTTCGCCGCGGGAAATTTGCTCTGAAAGAGGTATTTGCGATTCGCCGACAGGATACCCTCCGTTACTTCGAGAAGACGCTGTCGTTGATTCAGGTATTACTTCGAGAAGCAATGCAGACAAATCTGGCCCGAGACACCAGAGTTGTTTTGGAGTCTTTGGAAAATGGAGAAGACTATTACCTTTGCATGGATCCAGTCTCGTCGGCAGACCTGAAGCCATCCGGAGGAACTCAGGTCGCTCCGTGGGCGCTGGACCTGTGCAGAGCCGTTGGTAGCATCACGGGCCGCTTCACCAGCAAGGCGTCGGCAAAAGATCTGGTGGATTCATTCGGGAGCTGGTTGAAGACGCCCCGACCGACGACGACGGGGCGCAGCCCCGTTACGTTCGACGACGCCACGGTGGTTTTCGACGCCAGGCCAGGTGTGCCTCAAAACGAGAGAGTGCAGCAGATCCCCAAGGGGATGGACAACAATTGCTACTTCGGTATCCCTGGCGACCTTGGATGCGTCATCCCCGATCACATCGTGGATCGGCTTCGGCTGATAATGTGCACCTCGTATGCGGGGGCCGATGCAGGCCGAGAAGCGGATCTTGCCATGGAGTGTTTGGCATTCATGGGCGTCGCGATGCCGCCTGTTCTGATATGGTACACAGGCACCGGGGGCAATTCGAAATCTGCAAGGACGATATTGAGGAACAACGTTTTCGGGGATCATGCAACCACGATCTCGTCGGAGGCATTCCAGGTAAAGGAAGAGTTCCGAAAACAGGGCGGCCAAGTAGCATTTGCTAAAGTCCTCACCGTCCAGGAATGCGCCCCTGGAGTTTCTCTTATTGAGCACATTCTGAAGTGTTGGATTTCTGGGGAAAGAATTGCGCGCCGTGCCCTGTTTGGCAGAGTTACAGAATACTTCCGCTGGGATAAGTGCGCGAAGTTTTGGGAGACGAACATGGCGTACCCTTCCCTGGCGGGCGACCCAGAGAGATTAGACTTATTGCGGGCATGGCTTCGTCGCATCATTTGCGTCGAACTAACCGCGACTTTCTCGGCCGACCGTGCAAAGGTCAGCGTTGACGATAGAGTCTTCCCCGAGGATGCAGACTTATCCGAATTCTCGAGCAGCCCAGAAGTTAGATTTGCATACATCACCATGTACATTATCCCTTTGATTAGATCGAAAACCGTCGACGAGCTCAGGCAAATACTGATGATGCCGAACGAGGAACTGCGGGCTGCCACGCGCCGGCTCGTGGCGCAAATGGCCAACGGAGGCTTGGACGCGCCGCCTGGGTTGATGAGCGAGCGCGCCGAAAATCTCGCCATTGAGGCCGCCAAGAAAGTGGTGATAAGTGCTCACGAGGACGCCTGGCAGCGACGATTCGTGAAGAAATACGAAGTGAACAAATACATGAAGAACGCGCCGGGGGCGTGGAGACCGGGCGCGGGCAAGAGCACCAGAGCTGACAATTTGGAGAAGGCCATCAACCTCTGGCCTCACTTGATTCGCTGGCACTCCGACAATAACGCTTTCCAGCTCCTCCAAGTAGATCACCAGAAATTTGAGGCGTTGCTTCACGCGCACGGCGGCATCGGATTCTTCGGGGGCGGCTTTGCGGCGTGGCGCCCCGTGTGGGAGTGCAAGGAAGAGTTGTATGAGGCCACGGCCGACATACCCGACTTCCGAGGCCTTGCAAGAGCCGCCGACCATGACGATCAGCCCGCGGGAACACTGAAATAATGGATCAACTTGATACAACTTGAGGGAGACGTGGCATCTGGCACGATCGCCGGTGATTGAGACCGCATCAACAGCGTGCTCGCCAGATTTCGGCAGGGAGAGAGAGATGGCGACATGGCCGGCATCGACGTGCAGTATTATAGAAAGCACGGCATCCCAGGGCGTAGATACGCCCGCGGGCCAAGCGCTCAGATGAACTTGCCGCGCCTTGCCAGGCAGTCAGCCTTCTGCAGAGAAGCAGGGTCGTCGTGGAATTCAGGGCGTGTTTTCTTCGATTTTGACATCGACAACTCCTTCGTCAGCTTGATGTGCAATTTGCTGAAGCAGAACGTGTCGGACCTCAGCGACTTCCAGACTCTGCTCTCCTTCTGGCAGCACCATCGAGAGTGGCGCAGCTTCTATGCTGACTATTTCATGGGAGCCAGCGATCCGCGCCACGCCAAGAAGCAGTTGATCCGAATCGTCCATTGGGGCGCCCCTCAGAACGACCTCCCACGCCTGTGGAACTTGGCCGTCGAAGTGCGCGCGGCCACGAGGGTCGCGTTGGATCTGCCGCAGTTTGCATACCTGCAAGGCATGTTTAGCGACAGAGACCACCCCGAGGTGACGCGCCTACACTTCGCGCTTTCGAGCATAGAGGATGACATCCTGAGCCGCGCGGAGTCCGAGCTCGTGAGGAGAGTGCCAGACCTGCGGCTCAATTCCTACATGTTCGACGGGGCGGTAGTTGTTGCGTGTCCCGACGATCTGGATCTCATCACCGGCGTGCTCGAGGAGGTCGGCGAAGCTTACGGAGTTACCTTTACGATTACGCCATTTGGCGATTCGCTGGGGGGCGCCAACGCAGCTGCGGCCAGGAGATCGAATGACTTCTTGTGGGAGCAGGGGCAGGTTTACCATGTCGGCGGCACGCAGCTGAGCGCGTTCGACCGTGAGCAGCAACTCACGTACGTCCAACTTCGCGACGGGACCATCAGCTCCGAGGGCGAGTTCGTCAGCTTGATAACGGATATGGAGTGCCGGTACAGCCGCTCCGCGTCTTTGTTGATGCACCTCATGAGACAGCGTCCCCGGCCACTGCTACTTCGCCGGAGCAGCGCCTTGCCAGACGTGCCAAACACGCCGTGGAATTCAGTGGGCGGAATGGGCACTCCTGCGGGGATTCCAGACGAGCAGTTTGCTCGGGCGGGGCATTCGCGTTGTTTTCAGGAACTGCGCGCTCTCGGCGCCGTGGGGCTTGCCTGGGTAGTGCGCGATCGGCGACGCCACATGGAGAGCATGGAGAGGGCGCCATTCTCTTTCACTTACTACGGAGGCGATCCGCGACCTCTTCCTGGTTCATTTCAGATCGCAGTGCTGCCAGAGCACTCAGTGGAGCGCATCGACACGGAGGCGTTCCTAGATGCGCAGGAGGCATTGTTCACATACGCTATCAGCATTCGCAATGCAAGGGGCGTTGATCGGCCCGCATCCACCATGCTCGCATCCATGGCGCAGTCCCTGGAGGAAGATTTTGGCGGCGAGGCTCGGCACCTCCGCATTCTGATCATGCGAGAACACCGTCGTTGGCTGGGCGACGCTCTCGGCGGTTCGAGCTGCAGCGTCTGCAGCGGCGGCGCGCCCTACACCAAGGGCACGGGTCTGCGGCAGGACATCGCCGACGAGTTCGAGACGCACTTGGAATTCTGCGTATGTGGATGCAGGCTCTGCAAGAAGGGCGATACGACTCACGAGGCCATCGTCCATGACCTCCACACCGCGACGACAGTGACGGTCACGCCCTGGCAGTGCAATAGCAAGAAGTGTCGATTGACATACGGCCCCAACTTCGTGTGGGTCGGGGGGCGCAAGAAGAACACTGCTACTCTCGCCGACCTGGAGTGCGCCGGAGTCCTCTTCATCTCGAGCAAGCGCGGCTTCACCATGCGATACGTGCGGTACTACGAGGCAATGTTGTTCAGGAACTTCGTCTCGGCCAGGGGCGCAGACTGGGTCCAGAAGGATGTCTTTGACGACGGCGACGGCAGCGGTTGGCAGGGGAAAGAGTTCCCTTTCGACATGCGTAAACTTCACGGCCATGCTATCATGTATGCGCTGGCCGTGCAGGAGTTGGAACCGCTCGACAAGCATCTTGACATCTACGTGGAGGAGGACATCAGCGAGAGCGCTCTGAGAACATACGACGATCACCTCCACCAGCGCGTCTATCCGCCCGCCAATTCCGCTTGCGTTACTGAGCTAGTGGGCGACGGACACGAGAAGGTGCTGGCGCGCTGCAACGGCGGCTGCGGCCTTCCAGGAGGGAAAGTGCTGAAGAGGCCTTCGGCTGCTCGCAAGTTCGCTGGGAAGGCCCTGATGAAAAAGCCCGCTACCGCGAAGGCCCGTTACAAGCCCAAACCTGTCGCGAAGAGAGCCGCCGTGATTAAGAAGCCCGCGGTGACCAAGGCTGGCACGAAGCGCGAAGCCCCGAGGTCTCTACACCACAACAACGGGTGGTTTATGCTTCTGACCACGAGCGGCCGCGTGGTGGCCGTGACCGAGCAGACTGCGCCAGAGGGCAACGATGTGGTCAAGTCCACAATCCTCCGTGTTCTCCCGCAGTATCCGAAGGTCAACTGCATCATATACGACAGGGCATGCTCGGTGATGCCTTCGGCGCTCCTGGACGATCAGTTCAATCAGATTAAATACTGGGTCGTCGACAGGCTGCACGCCCAGAAGCATGCGCCCACCTGCGCGTGCAACCCGCTGCACATCCATCGCTTGAAGCTGCGTATCAGCGGACTTAACACTCAGGTGGCAGAGCAGTGCTTCTCATGGTTTCGCGGCTACTCGCGGATCTTCAACGAGATGTCGCCCAGCCGCCACCGCTTCTTGGTCCTGTACTTCGTTGCCAAGCACAACTCAATGTTGTCTGCTGGCGACACTGACCACCTGGGGCACCCGGCGGCAGCCGCCAGTAAGATTCACAAGAAACCCAGTGGGCATTATCCGTGCGCTTAAAGCGACGGTGTTCCTGGGCATCGGGAGGGCGGGCATGCGCGCCGCCATCTGTAAAGGCCTGTCGCGATTCTGGCGCGCGCGGATGCACTCCGTCATAATCCGCCGAAAAATCAACGCAAGTGATGGTTCTAAGCTGCGCTTCACACCTGTCTACGTTTACGTGTGATTGTATGTGCGTTTGTATAGATGATTGCTTTACTTTTGCACCATTGATGGACGTGCTACTATGTACACGCGTGCGTCTTCATGCAGCTGTGCATGTATATGTGCATGGGGATATAGTTGTAATTGCATATATATAGTATGCGTATGTGTGTACGCGTATCTGTATATCTATATCTGTATATGCAACACCAACAGCGCCGCCAGGTCGGCCGATATTTCTACCATCTCAAATACCATCTTGATACGGCCTGTGCGGCCGAGGGGACTCCCAGAACACCCCGGCCTCGCGAGAACGCGCACGTTTGGAATACGCTGTGAGGAAGTATCGTGCGGAAGTCGTTGTTACCGTACTTCGGGGCCCAACAACCCCGTGTCGTGACCCCAGGTCTTCTTTTGAAAAAACAAGGTGCGAACTCCAGGAGGAGCACCTCATTGAAAAAATGGTCACTCGAAGAGGGGATCAACAACATCAACTCAGCAACAGCATTGACAGTTCAGCAACAACAGCAGCAATCAGTTTAAGACTGCTCGCTCCGATCTGCTCGCGTGCCATCCAACAGGTGTATCTCAAACCCTCCGTACCTGTTTTCTTCGCTTTCGATCGTACCCCGTTGGGGTAGATCTTCCTGACCTACCACGTGCATGTAGCCCAGCCCCTAAAACACATGAACAGAGGACAGATGGAAGGGGGAGGGAGAAGGATGGAGCACGAGAGAACTCAGCAGGAGGGGGGCTAGGACCAGAAAATACGTGGTATGACCAGACGGGCAGATCGAGCGGGCAGACTCTAGCGGGCGGGGCGGGCCTGGGCGGTCAGGTCAAGCAGGCGGGTTGCTGAAGCGTGAGCCTTGCATAACTCGCAAGGAAATCTCGAGCGATGGCACGATTCCAACGTAATTCAGTAAGACGCCAAAGCGAAACTGTGATTCATGAATGTCGAGGGCGCGGTGCATAACAAATTGCGAAGATGTCCCACGAGAGAGCGCGATTCCTGCATACATTGTGAAGACGTCTCGCGCGAGAGCGCGATTTCGGAATAACGTGTGAGGAATCATCAGGCGGGGTAGCCAGGGGGGGGCCAAGGGCACAGTTTGAGCAGGGAGACGTTCCTTGGTAAAAGAAGATACGAGCCCCGAGGGGGGACGCCTCAATTGAAAAATGAACCAGGCGCGACACCTATTAGGGGAAGCCTATTGCATGGGCGCATCGCAAGGCACATTGCTTGGCATTGCTTGGCATTGCTTTGCATGGGTTGGCATTGCTTGGCATTGCTTGGCATGGGTTAGCATTGCTTGGAACTGCTTTGCATGGGTTGGCATTGCTTGGCATTGCTTGGAATTGTTTGGCATTGCTTGGCACTGCTTGACATTGCCTGGCATTGCTTGGAACTGCTTTGCATTGCTTGGCATTGCTTGGGATTGCTTGGAATTGCTTGGCATTGCTTGCCATTGCTTGCCATTGCTTGCCATTGCTTGGCATTGCTTGCCATTTCTTGGCATTGGTTGCCATTGCTTGGCATTGCTTGGCACTGCTTCGCATTGCTTGGCAATGCTTGGCATTGCTTGGCATTGCGTGGCATTGCTTGGCATTGCTTGGCATTGCTTGGCATTGCTCGGGGCCACTGGGGGCGGTGAACCCGAGGAACCTGGGGGCCCCGAGGAACCCGGGGAACCCTAAGAACCTCCGAGGAACGGGCAATGTAACAATAGGAGACACCGGGAACCCGAGGAACCCGAGGAACCAGGGGAACCCGAGGAACCTTGAGGAAATACGCAACGTAACAATAGGAGGCACCAGGGGCGGGGAACCCAAGGAACGCGAAGAAACCGAGGAACCCGCGGAACCTCCGGGCAACGTGCAACGAAATAAGACGAGGCACCAACTCTTTGACCAAGTAGACGAACCCCGAGGGCGACACTTCGATTGAAAAATACCATGTGCACCGATGGGGATGGGGATCCACAGGAATCAATTTTTGGAACATGAGAATTCAGAAAGACAGGACGCCCCCCCAAAAAAGTCGGCCCTCGAAAGGGGAAGCGCCCCGCAGCAGTTGCGCCCTCCGCTGCTCCAGTAGACGAGCGCGTTCCACTACTCGCAGAGTAACCACTCGCAAATGGCCTGGATCTGCCGCAGGGGATCTACGAGCATCGTTTAACCGATCCCCATCCCCAGCGGCGTGGCCTGGGCCCCACTGCCCGATTTACCTCCCCAGATGGGGATATAGGCCGTTCCCTTCGGGTTTCGAGGGGTGTATCCCCAACTGGGGTGGTAATGTGGTGGGAGTCTCGAAGGGGATGAGGATGGGGATGGGGGTCGGTTCAACGATACTTAAAATACGATACATTACATCGAAGCTGACATGCGTATTCCCGGACGTTTGGGGGCTCGGTGATCCAGAGGGCGGCCGCGCCGCCTGCTGGGGCTCTTTCGCCTGCTGGGGCTCCGCCGCCTGCTGGGGCTCCGTCGCCTGCTGGGGCTGCGCCGCCGGCTCGGGCTGCGCCGCCTCCGCGCGCTGGGGCTCCTGGCGGACGCAGCGGCGCTGCCGTCGTGAGGGGAGCATCCGCGGAGTGTGCCGTGCAGGCACGAGGGGCTTCGGGACCACGGTGCGGAGCACCAGCCCGCAGGCCCGGAGGCCTGCGGGCGGGACGCGCAGGTGGCGGAGCGCCTCCGCCCTATCAGGGCCTGAGAGGAGAGGATCACAACCTCCCTCCTCCTCCTCCTCCTCCTTCTTCTCCTCCTCCTTCTCCTCCTCCTTCTCCTCCTCCTGCTTCTGCTCCTCCTCCTCCTTCACAATTTCGTAGACTGCATTTTTCCAGGATGAGTCAGAGTTGCATTTTTCCGATCTGGCTGTTCAATCAGACTCTTTTCTGCCTTTAAAACATAGTGTCCTCACTGGTGCGCTCGCACAAGTTCATGATCGCCAGAGAGGGTCCATCAAACGGAACGAGGCTGTCGCCGCAGCGGTTGCAGCGGGGCTTCTGCTCTTGAGTGCAATCAGACCGTTTTTGACTAAATTTGAGAAGTGGTGCTTTCGCTGGTGCCTTTGCCGTATCTTGTGTTCCCTAGGAGGGGGGCTTCCAACGGAACGACGCCGTCGCCGCAGCTGCGGCAGTGGCGGTCGCACTCTTGCACACATGGACATGGTAAATGAAGATCCCGCTTCTTCTCTGCCGCGTGTCTGTCCTTCCGTCGATCTCCGATCGACCGGTGCTCCCGCCGCAGCGCCGACCTCAGCCCTGGCATCAGCAGCAGTTGTACAGTCGGGGCGTTGACCTGAGGAATGATAAATCAGGAACGAGGCCCCTTTTCTTCCATAAGGTGAACTTCGGTTTCTCATCGAAGACCTAAGCACAACAAACTGCGAAGCAAATACGGAACACCGAGCCCTTCCCCGACGAAAAGAGTTCCATCTTCCGCGCCCCGGCTGCACTCCCTGGGCAGCGAATGCCACCTCGATTCCCATACAGTCGGGGCCTTGACCTAAGGAGCCCTAAGTAAGGAACGAGGCCCCTTTTTTCCATAAGTTGAACTTCCATTTCCTGTCAAAAACATAAGGGGAACCTGAGGCAAGCTGCGAAACACGTAAGGAACGCGGAGCCCCTCCCCAACGAAAAAGGTTCCTTCTTCAGGGCCCCGACTGTAGAGAGCCTCCGCCCCCAACGGAGCGGCGATCTCGCCGCGGCGCTGGCCGCCCCTGCTTCCGCACGTGCCCTGTGCTCCTGTTGCCGGAGGTGGCTCTTGCGCGCCGCGGTCTGCGGTGCGTTAAGAGTCTCGCATGTCGGGGCAGACCGCGGGGAGCAATGACTTTCTCGACGCCCGCCTCCGCGAAGATCCGGGCAGGGCTTCCGCGCCATGGAGGCAGGATGGGGGAACGAGGGGTGGGACCTCAGAGGTGGCGCGAGCGCACCCCGCTTGCCCCCCCCCCCCTCGCTCCTGACCGCTCCTCCGCTCCCTCCCCTTACTGGGGGGCCACGTGCGAGCCCTGCCCCCCACCCCCCCACGAGTTCTGAGGGGCAGGGTGGGGCTCACTCCACTCGGGAGCTCCGGCACGAAGCGAACCCCACCCTCCCCCTCAGAAGTCGTGGGGGGTAGGGGGCAGGGCTCGCACGTGGCCCCCGACTTATGCATCTAGGGGGGAAACCAAACCTACCTCGCTTTTGACCACCCTCGCTTCCAAGAGATACCAGGCGATGCCAAATCACGGCATGTACTGGTGAGGTCGCTTGACGAGGAGGCGCGTGGTATGACTTGGTTTTTCCTGGAAGCGAAAGCGGGGTAGGTAATTCACGCTATGGGAATCACTCCTTCGTGCCGCACCCCGAGACGTGCCGGCAGGGGGGGGGCGGGCCCTGCGCCTCGCCCGAGGGACGCCCTCCCCGCCTCGTGCCCCCGACGCTCGAGCATTGGCAGGAGCTCTTCTGCACGGCTGGAGGGCGGGCGTCGCTTTCGCTTTGACCGCGCGGCTCGCGCCGCCGCGCCGCCGCGCCGTCGCCTGCAGAGCTCTGCAGGAGGCTCGCGGAGGGAGGGCGGGCCGTCCTCGAAGGCGTGGTTTTCGGACCCTGGCGCGGGCGCGCCCGCGTCTCAAAAGTCTGTGGGCCGCTGTCGGAAGACGGCTCTCTCGCCGCAGCGCCGCGCACGTGCGTCTCAAAAAGCTTGCTGGAGCTTCACGGATGGAGGGCGGAGCTTCACGGATGGAGGGCGGGCCCTTTTCCAAATGTGGCTTCCGCCTGAGCGCCGCGCACACTGGTCTTACGAGTTCACAGCAGAGTTGAGGGTCCGTACGGCTGCCGTCCATAGGTCATGTCTTGGCACGACGTGGGACTGCCAAGGCGCAACAGGCACGTTGACTCGCGGTGATAAACTCCCAGGAACGGCGTTCTGACACGGCTCAGGATCCTCAGGGCGCAGCAGTAACGCTGATTCGCGGCGTTGCAGTCCCAGGAATAGCGTTTTCGCACGGTCCAGGATGTTCAAACGCTTGTCTTCCAACGGGCCACTTCCCAGGTGAAAATAAATCCTTGCAGGGGCCTGTGAGGAGGCAACTTGGAGGGAAGGTTTGCTGCAGCATCGTTGGTGGGCCTTGGGCCTTGGGTTTACACTGGTCCTTGTCCTTCTCCTCCTCACCGCCACTCCTCCTCCCCTGTCCTCCTCCCCCACCCCCATCCCACACCTTTCCTCCCCTCCTCCTCCTCCTCCTCCTCCTCCTCTCCTCCTCCTCCTCCTCCTCCTCCTCCTCCTCCTCCTCCTCCTCCTCCTCCTCCTCCTCCTCCTCCTCCTCCTCCTCCCCCATTCCTTGTCCTTCTGAACAACTCCTCCCTGTCGCACGCCGCTGCCAATCAACAGGGCGGGCCTCACGTTTCGCCTGGACTTCCTTCAACAGGCTTGAGCCTCTCGCTAAAAAATTGGCCACCGCGTCACAGATGGAGGGCGGGTCGCTTCCAGGAGCAGAGCGGAGCGCCCAGGAGCCCTCGTGGCTCTCCTGGGACCGTCCTCGGGGCAGGCTCTCGCGGAGGGCGCTGGGCCCTCTTGTTGTGGCCGTTTCACGGTGCGGCGGGGGGTTGGGGGGGACGGCGCGGGGCCCTCTTGGGGCCGACCTTGGGGCTCCGCGGGGCCGTCTTGAGCCCTTCCTGGGCCCCAGGGCCTCTCGAAATCGATCCTGAGCCCAGCGTGGGGCCTCCGGGGCAGACCGGAAGCGACAAACCGAAGGACACGGCGTGTTCTTCACACACACACACACACACACACACACACACACACCGTGTCAGGCTTCCCGGGACTGTCGAGGCGAGGCTCCGTGGCCTCCTCGGGCCTGGTGTCGGCCATCTCAGACCATCGCTACGTATCGAATATCATGTTCGAGGCCGTGTCAGAGGCCGCCTCGCCTTGTCTTACCTTGCCGAGGCCTGCAGAGGTCGTGACCCCAAGAGCACCCCAGGAGCTCCCCAAGAGGAGCCCAAGAGGCGACGTTTTGGGAGAGGCCAGCATCATTGAGCAGCCGATCAGCGTGTGGAGGATTTGCGTCTCTCGGGGGCATCATTGGGGGGCTGATGGTTCAAGATGGCTCCACCTTCTCTAAGATGGCCTTCGAGCTGGCGAAAGATCGCCCAATCTGGCTGAATGAAGCCCCAACATGCATCCAAGAGGCACAGGACTGTTCCAGATGGCCCCGGGGAGTTCAGGGACTCCCTTGATATTCCAGCACCCGACTAAGACTTGCCAGTGCTGCTTACATTAACCCTGTTTCGCGTCCGACTGGCCTCCGAGGACGCAGGGTGGTTCGAAGCCCACCCAACAAAAAGCTACTGGAAGGGGCCCAGAAGGGTTCGAAGCCAGCCCCAAGAGCTGCCCCAAGCGCACTAAGAACGTCCCGAGAGAGCTCCAAGAGGCAACTTTCCGGGCTCCAGCGGGGGGACTGAACGGATGGCCTCCAGGCCTTGCACCACATCTGTTGTATCATATAGGACACAGACTGCACCGCAGAACAGCGTGGCGCAGATTCCACCGCATGCGTTACATCAGATGCTTTGCAACACACTGGCCGTACCATGCACAGATAGCACCACGAAGTTCGCACATCGAGAGCGCAAGAACACACTGTTTGGAGCCCACTCTGACACACATAGCAATTCTCTGAATGAGGAAACTGAGGAGGGGACGGGGGCTCCTTCGGCGCTTGCTGCGGCTGCGCTTGTCGCCATGGTCCCTCAGCTTAACGTGGACTGCCAGCTTCTTGCCCTTCCCTCGCGGGTCTTGCTGCACGTCGAAAGAGACCCTGTCGCCACGCTTGAAGCCCCGCGAGCGAAGCGTCTGGTCGTGGAGGTTGTCCACGTGCAAGAAGAGGTCGCCTGCGTGATCCCATGATCCCCCGCCCAGCGGCGACGGCGAGGACGAAAACGATGACGAGGACGAAAACGGCGATGACAAAAACGACGGCCCTAAGTTGCGACTGCGACAACGACGACGAGGAAGTCGCCCATCGAGGAGTCGTCGCACGAGATGAAGCCATAGTCGCGGTCCTGGTTCCACGTGTTCACGACCCCGGTCGGCATGGCTCTCCCTGAAGGGCAGCCCCGTTCACACGAGCTCTGCCCCCCACCCCCTCCACCCGCCGCGACTGCAGGCTCGCAAGGACTGGCGACCATCACCTTATATCGGCCTTGCTCCTTTTCGTTGACTCTGCTCGCTCCCTCCTTCGACACCCCTCCCCCGCCCCCCCCGGCGACGCCCGCTCCGCGCGCCAGGATAGGGGGCCACATGCGAACCCTACCCCTACCCCCTCAGAAATCGTTCGGGGTAGGGGTAGGGTTCGCATGTGGCCCCCTACAGGACAAAAGGGGGCATGTCGGGGGGGGGGATCCAGCGCCGACACGAGACATCCGCACTGATCGCCGAAAGCCTGCGCCCGTGCCGCTGCTGTGCACGTGCCCCTGGCTCCTTCACGAGGAGGTCTGGCCCGGGCCCCGGCCCCCCGGGGGGAGCGGCGGACGGGGGCATGCGCCCACGGCAGCGGCTCGCCCTCGCTCGGACGCCCGTTCCCTGTGCATGTTTCGCTGTCGCGCGTGCATGCTTTAGCCAGGTAAGCAAAACTGCTCATCGATCCTCGATGGTCCTCGCGGGACGGGAAAATGACCACAGCCACTGCTGCTTGTTTGCGCCGCCTTCCAGCCGGCCGAGAAAGAAGCAGTGGTTGTGGTCATCTCCCTGGTGCCAAGCTCAACGAAAATGACCACCACCACTGCTTTGTTTCTGCGGGCTGGAAGGCGGCAACAAAAGAAAAGCAGTGGCTGTGGTCGTCTTCACGCCCCGTAGTCCTCGCCGAAAAAAAAGTGCACACGTCCGAGCGATGCCAAGAGGGCGGGCAAGTGTCCACACCGATCGACCCCGCGGGGCCCGAGAAACGAATTGCGAAGCGGTGCACACGGACACGCGCGCGGAAGCAAAAACTCCCGACCAAGGGCGGCGCTCGGAGGGGCAACAAACAGGGGAGGAGGAGGAGGAGGAGGAGGAGGAGGAGGAGGGAGGAGGAGGAGGAGGAGGAGGAGGGGGGGAGGAGGAGGAGGAGGAGGAGGAGGAGGAGGAGGAGGAGGAGGGACCGCGGGAGGGTCTCCGACCCCTCCCGAGCCTCATAACTCAGTGGGCTCTGGCAAGCGAGGTACATGAAAAGAAAGAGGGGAAGAGGAGGTGGAGGACGCGGAGGATCAGTGCTCACCCAAGACTCATCAAAGATGTTGGAATAAACCCTCCCTCCAAGCTCCCTGTTGATAGGCCGCTACAAGGGTTCATTTCCACTGAAGCCACTACCTCGTTGGGAGGTGACCGTTTGAAGACCCTGAAGCGTGCCAAAGGACTATTCTCGAGACTCCAACGCCACGAATCAACATGACTGTTGCGTCTTTACGATCCTGAATCGTGCCAGAACACCGTTTCTGGAACTTCAACACCGCGAATCAACGTGACTGTTGCGCCAGCACAATCCTGAGTCCTTCGCTTCCAGAACACCACATCTGGCACATCGGCCATGGGAATCTGTAAACTCTTGCACATGTTGAGAACGAGTTTGCGCGGTGCCAAGGCGAGAGCCACATTTTGAAAAGGAAGCGCCCTCAATCCGTGAAGCTCTTGTATTTGTTACGAGAAATGCGCGCGGCGCTAAGGCGAGAACTACATATTGAAAACGGCCCGCCCTGTATCTGCGAGACTTTTGCAACATGTGGAATCGAGTTTGCGCGGCATTGCTGCATGTGTCCAAAACGAATGTGCGCGGCGCAAGGCGCAAGCCACATTTTGAAAACGACCCGCCCTCAATCCGTGAAACTGATGCCAATGCTTGAAGCGAATGCGCGCGGCGCAAAAGCGAGAGCCACAGTTTGAAAACCACCCGCCTTCAATCCGAGAAACTCTTGCAAGCTTTCTCAAGCGAATGCGCGCGGCGCTAAGGCGAGAACCACATGTTGTAAACCACCCGCCCTCCATCTGCGAAGCTGTTGCCAATGTTTAAAAGCGCCAAGGTCATAAACGGTGAGGAAGTCTCAAGCGAAACGCCTGGCCCGCACGTTCGACCGGCCTCGGGGCGCGACAGGAGGAGATACTTGCAAAGAAAAGGAATGGAAGAGAAGGAGAAAGAGAGGCGGGGAGGGAGGGAGGGAGGGCTGAGGCAGCAAGCAGGAGGAGAATGGGGGGAGGGCCACGGACCTCGCTCACTATAACCCCAGAAGCAAAGCCAAACGCCGGCCCCGGCATCCCAGGCAGAACGTAGCCGACCCGGCATGTCCGCTAGCGCCCTGTGACATTCCCTGGCGGGTGCATTTTTGGGCCTAGCTCCCCCACCCCGTGTGTTGTCTTTCCTTGGCGTGGTGTCTAAGCGCGGGGTCTGAACGAGACGTCTTGCACCAAGGAAGCTAACGCGTTGCGTCAAAAAGTCAATCGCTTTCCACTTTCCCCAAGCAACGTTTGCACTTAGAGGTTTTTACTTCTTTTCTAAGGAACTGGGCCTGTCGGGCGGTCTGGCGACTATGTTGCCGCCGTTGCTGCCCCTTCGCCGGCTCGTCGCCGACCGTCGTCTAGGCCTGCCTGACGGTCTGGCGGCTATGCTGCCGCTGTCGCCGCCTTGTCGCCACCCAGCGTTTGGGCCTGTCTGGCGGTCTGGGCGGCGTCGGCGCCTCGTCGCCGCCCGTCGTCCGGACCTCCTTGGCGGTTTGGCGGCTATGTCGCCGCCGTCGCCATCGGTAACTCCACACAGATTGCACAACATGGATTGCACCACATTCGCTTCCACATTTATTGACAGCAGATTGCACCACATAGACTGCACATGATGTATAGATCTAGGTTCACATGTAATTTCAACTACACCGCATGGTTTGCACAATATAGTTTGCACCACATAGGTCGCGCAACATTGATTGCGCCACGTAGACGGCACAACATAGATTGTTCAACATATATTGCACCACACAGAGCGCACCACATAGATTGCACAACTAATACTGCACAACTTCTACTGCACAACATATATTCTCCTTTCTAAAAAGAGAATAGACTCTACCCCCCCGGACTTAACGCTTCTCCCTGGGATAATATAATTTCATATATATATATATAAAAATGAATATATATATATATATATATATATATATATATTCTGCACACTCGTCCATCCAAACTCTGAACGCATACCATCCCAGCTAGGCCGGTTTCCCCCCCCTGAGGGTCCCTTGTAACAAAACACTATGAGGTGACAATTTTTGTTCTAACATAACACTTGTTCGCGAATCCCTTGCAAAAAAATGATACGAAATGCACTCGCGCGCGTCGTCGCGTGCGCGTGCCGAAATCCTTCAAAAACCCTCTGGGTGCCCGAAAGATTTCGCAATCGAGTTTCCAAAAAACATACAAAAACACATGGTGTCGCAACACTGTTGTGCTCAAAAAGCTTCCGCGCGAGCTCTTGCGAAATCTTAAGAAAATCATCGGTTATTCAAGATTTTCACAAAATGCTACCAAACGGGCTTCGCGCGCGCGCATGTCGAAATCTGTCGAACGCCATTGCGCGTGTGCCGTCGCGAGAATCCTCCGCAAAAAATTGGACGAAGTGCAGACGCGCGCGTCGTCGCGGGCGTATGCCGAAAACCTTCAAAGCCCATCGGTTTCGGAAGGATTTCAAAATCGTGCGTCCAAAAAACCTACAACAACCCAAGGTTTCGCAACACGGATGTTCAACAAAAGCGTGCGCGCGCGCTCTTGCGTCGTCGTCGTCGTCGTCGTCGCCGTCCTCCCTCCTCCCGCGTCGTCGTCGTCGTCGTCGCCTACGTCGTTCTCTGTCTTTTCTCGTGTTCGTCGTCGTCGTCCTCTTTGGCCTCGTGGTCGTTTCCGTCGTCGTTGTCGCCGTGGTCGTCCTTCCTCCTCCTCCTCCCACGTCGTCGTCGTCGTCCGTCGTCGGCGTCTCGTCGTCGTCCTTCCCATTTCGTCGCCGTCGTCGTCGTCGTTGTCGTCGTCGTCTTCCCTCCTCCCTCGTCGTTGTCGTCGTCGGCGTCGCCGTCCTTCCTCCTTCGTCGTCGTTCGCGTCGTCGCCGTCCTCCCTTCTCCCTCGTCGTTGTCGTCGTTGTCGTCGTTGTCGCCGTCGTCGTCCTTCCTCCTCCCTCTTCGTCGCCTTCGTTGGCGTCGTCGTCGTCTTCGTCGTCGTCGGCGTCGGCGTCGTTGTCGTCGTCGAAGTCGTCGGAGACGTCGTCGGTGTCGTCCTAGTCGTTGTCGTCGGTGTCGTCGTAATCGGTCTTAAGAGGTTTTGCAAACCAAGGTGCGGGTGGGTGGGTGGGATGTTTGCGCGAGCAGTGGAGATGACGACTTCAAGTTCAGCAGAGTGGATTGCACAACATAGATTGCACCACACAGGTTGCACAATATAGAGTATCAGCTCTGAGAACAAATCGGATCTACCACCCAACCCCCCTCGGAGTGATCGATTCCCCCTTGGAATTATCGGGTCTCCCTGGAATCCTGCTCCATCGTTCATTTGAAATCTGATCATCACCATCAGAATTATCGGCCCCTCCACTCATCTGTGTAGAATACTGTTAAGCGCACACTACTTTATCAACAACAAAATCGATTCTTTCGAAAAGACTTTGCGGGAAGAACAAAACAAAGTCGACGCGCGTGAGTCGTCGCGCGCGCATGCCGAAATCCGTCAATAAACCCGTTCGATCTCCCCGAAAGCATATAAGATGCAATGGTGTTTCAACGTTACGTTTCAAAGTAAGTTGCGCGCACGCTTGCGAGTTCTTGGAAAACACAGCGTTCCAACATTTTCATCGAATCAGACCACGCAGGCCTCTCGCGCGCGCATGTCGAAATCATGCGAACGCCTTTGCGCGCTTGCTGGGGGGGCCCACGATCCCTGGCAGATTTCACCACGCAGATCGTTTCACACAAATCGCCCAACACAAGCTGCACCACACAGATTGCACCACATAGCTTACGTCACATAGACTGCACCAAATATTGCTAGAACAGCTCTGGCTGGAGCTCGCGCTGGCTAAGATATAAGCCCGTCAATGGTGAAGACTCCCCTCATCCTTCGGGCACAGCCGCCCCTCCAAGTACCAACCCGTTCGGAACGGAACGCCATCGAGCCATGCTACCCATTCAATCGACTTCCCGCTCAAAAAACTGTGAGGATGGGTTTGCGGCGTCTTCTCGAGGGCATCTTCGGGAGCGGCCAAGAGGGGGGTGTCCAAGAGGGGGGGGTGCAAATCATGACCGGCGGCATGTGCGCGGCCCAGCGGGGGGGCCAGGGACGTAATGAAACAAGAAGAGGCGCCATGAAATCTGGGGAAATATCATGGCCCACGCCATGATATCCACCCCCCCCTAGTCATCACCCCCCTCTTTTCCGCCCCCGACATCTGGAACCAGAATCGCGGCGTGCGGATGCGTCTCACACCCGGCAAGGCAGGGCTCGAGGGCGGCGCCGGGGCTCAGCCCACGAGCCAGGGCGCGGCTGGGACCATATGGCGCTTCCGAGCGCCCCCCCTTTCAGAAGAGCACGGGGGTCATGAGAATGCTGCGCGCGAGAGTGCCAAGCTTCCCATGCTGTCCGATGCAGGTCGGCCGTAAGAAGCAGGTAAAAGCATGAAGTAGGAAGGAGGAACAAGTAGATTGGGCCCAGGCCCTCCCAGAGATTAAGAAAACGCAGCAGAAGCAGATCGATTCTTGAAGTAGGAAGGCGCTTGAAGTAGATTGGGATCTGGGAACCCAAAAATACCTTACTTTCAGCGACCGGCGTGTACTTCCTGCAACGAGCCCTAAGCCAATCGCATCATGGCAGCATTCTCGTCATGTTCCTGGCGCACGGTCCGTGGCTTGTTCTGCTGGGGCTGGGCTTGCCCGACCCCGACACCTCGCCGGCTGCGCTGCGCCGAGTGGGCCGGGGCCCAAGGTACGGGGCCCAAAGGTATACACCACCACCACCTCCCCCCCCCCCTCCCTCCCCCAGGAAAGAAGAGGGCATAGAGGAGGAACGGAGGTGGTGGTGGCTTTTATTCCGAGGCCCGCACGAGGGTTAATTACGTCGGGCATCTCCTCCGACGGGCGGATTTTGGACAAAAGGATGACTTGTCTGAAAAAATTCAGAAAGATTCATCCATAGTCAAAAAATCGTCAACACATTGTCCCTGGACTATTTTGCAACTATTTTTGAATCTTCCTCCTGTATAGGGACATGCCCGACTTCACACGAGGGCCCCCGCGCGCCGCTCGCCAGCGGCCGCGGGCGCCGGAGCGCCGGCCAGCCGCAAGCAGCACGCCGGCGAGCCGCGGCCCCGCTGCCCGCGGAGGCCCGCGGCCGGCGGGCGCGAAAGCCACAGGGCGTGGGCGGGGCGGGGCCGCGCGCGGGAGGGGGAGGGGGAGGAGGAGGAGGAGGAGGAGGAGGAGGAGGAGGAGGAGGAGGAGGAGGAGGAGGAGCGGGAGGAGGAGGAGGAGGAGGAGGAGAGAGGATAGGGCCCAGGGGAGGAGGAGGAGGAGGAGGAGGGAGGAGGAGGGGGAGGAGAGGAGAGGAGGAGGGGGCAGCGCGAGGCCGTCCTCTGGCCTGGTCGGAGAACGCCGGCCACACAAATACATATATATATATACACACACACACACACACACACACACACACACACACACACCTACAGTGGGGCCTGGGCCAGGAAAAACATCCCTCGATCGGCTACACACAAGAGTGACCCTGGGCGAAAGCGGCCTTTGGTGCGCGGCTTGACGGGGGACGCGGCGTGGTCAAACCTGGGCGCGCAAGCTGCTGCCATCGCTTCGCGCTCAATGTTCGGGGGGGCCCATAGGGCCCGCACCAAAGGTAACTCCGGCGAAAGGTCACTCTGACGCTTCGTCGATTCAAGAACACGAAAGCCTCAGCCGGCTAAAACGCACAGAACATCCAAGGGTGCCCTCCCGAGGATGCACAAGAGCACCCAGCAAGCACGACGAGCACCAATGAGAGTACCCTCCCCGAGCCGACACCCACCTTCTACCTCGGTCAGACTGTACACCGATCCTGGCCAGGGCAGGGCGCCCTCCGAGATTGGCGAGGACAGGGTCGGACGAAGGGAGGGGAAGTATCAGGTCGGGCATGTCCCCCCACAGGAGGATTTTGGGCGACAAATACACTTTTAACATCCAAAAATAATGAAAAACGCGCCACATGCATGCCCATTATATATGTGTATATATATGTATTACTATGTTCTTAAATTCCTTTTGTTGAAGGACACGCCCGACTTAAGGGTAGTAAAGCGGGGGTGGGGCGAATCGGCTCACGTGGCTGAGTTTCCCGTCGCCTGCTGGCGCCGTAGGCGCCAATCTATCGAGGAGAGCGCCCAGCGGCGGAACCGAAACCAGCTGCTTGCAGCAGCTTTTGGACCCCCCCCTCTCGGGGGAGACGCAAGGGTTAGGTCGTGCATGTCCTCCTACAGGCGGGTTTTGGACGAGAAATCAAAAATGACCGCGAGATGCTCCTGAATAGTCAAAGTGGGCAAAGCATGATCCCAGGCTATGATGTTTGGACTATTTTTGAATATTCCTCCCGTGGAGGGACAGGCCCGACTGAACGCAAGGGATGGATACCAAAGGGCAGGGTAGAGAATCGGCTCACGCAGCTGGCTTCCCCGGCGCCCCCCTGGCGCCGGCGGGCGCCCTCGCGTCGCGGAAGGGCCCCGGCGGCGGGGCCGAAACCGGCGGCGTGCCGCAGCTTTCGCACCCCCCCCGCCCTCCCTGTCGCCCCCCCTCCGCATCCTTCGGCCCAGCCCTACCTGTCGACCCTGATGATCATCCTCTCTTGCCCGACCCCCCCCCCCCCCTATCGCACCCCCCTCCCCGTCCCTGGTCCCCCCCCCCTATCCGTACCCCGAGCATTCACTCAGGGTGGAGGGGTCAGGGTGAAAGCCATATGGGCTCGTGCACCTCGACGATAAATCCGTCTTGTGATTCACCTTTTGCAGGATGAAGCCTTGCAAACCAATCGGATCGGCATTTCAGATTTCACTTTTTGCCCTCCACCCAAAGAAGATGCTCGAGTACCCCCCCTTTCCCCGTCCCCCGCCCCCCTTCATCCTTCGGCCCGACCCTCCCCCTCTGCCCGTGCACCCGCCTCCGAGGCGCCCGACCCCCCGGCGGGAGGGCGCACGTGCACCTGCCCCCTTAAGTCGGGCGTGTCCCTCCACAGGAGGAATGCCCAAAAATAGCATTCAAAAAATAGTCTGGGGACATTTTGTATTTTTCATGACTTGTTGCATATTGTTTTGACTATTTTTCATTTGTCGTCGAAAATCCGCCTGTAGGGGGACGTGCCCGACTCAAACCTGCCCCTGACTCGCAGGGCCAGGCCAGGGTAGGACTGGTGCAGGCGTACCGTCGGCCCCCCACTGGAGACCACCCAGATGGAGTCGGAGCAGATGTGGTCGGAAGTTCGCGCCGCATCGCCCATGCATCCGCGATGTATCCATCGGCGATGCATCGGCGATGCACCGGCAGTGTCGGTGATGCACCGGCGACGTCGACGTGGAGAAACTCGGGCTCCACATCGAGCCGCATCGCCGATGCATCGGCGATGCGGCGCGACCCTCCGACCCCATCTACTCCGACCCCATCTTCGGGAGCGGCCAAGAGGGGGGTGTCCAAGAGGGGGGGGTGCAAAACACGACCGGCGGCATGTGCGCAGCCCAGCGGGGGGGCCAGGGACGCAATGAAATAAGAAGAGGCACCATGAAATCTGGGGAAATATCATGGCCCCCGCCATGATATCCGCCCCCCCCTAGTCATCACCCCCCTCTTTTCCGCCCTCGACACCTAGGAGGGAGGAGGAGGAGGAGGAGGAGGAGGAGGAGAGGGAGGAGGAGGAGGAGGAGGAGGCGGAGGAGGCGGAGGAGGAGGAGGGGGAGGGGGGGGCCCGCGCGGGGTCGGAGCCGGGCACGGCTGCGCAGCGAGGCCACCCGCCTCGGCCCGTTGTCCTCTGTGGCGGCCCTCCGATCACAGCAGCCCCTGCGGCGTCGTCTCGGGGGAGCAGGTCGTGTGGCGCCCGGCAGGCGGGGGGGTAGGAGCACAGCGTCCCGAGAACGGAGGGCACGGCCAGAAGCACCGATCTCTCTCTCTCTCTCTTTCTCTATCCCTTTTTTGTTTCTCTCTCTCTCTCTCTCTCTCTCTCTCTCTCTCTATATATATATATGTGTATCCCTTTCTCTTTCTCTCCCTCTCTCACTCTCTGTCTGTTTTCTTCGAGCCTGGGGGGAGGCTGGCCGAAAAGAGCAGAGCAGATTGGGAACAGCGCGAAGCTGCACACTCGACGACATTCCAAGAATCACCTTCACATGAAGGATGCACACGCCCGACGTGACTGCATAAAGAACGCCCCTCCGAAGCAGCGGTAGGAAGCACAGATCGGCCCCCGCAAATCCAATATTGGTTCAACGGGTTACATGTTGTGAGAGTGCGCATGTGCAAGAAAAATCTGAAAAGCGGCCGCCCCTCTGCAAAATTTAAGTTGGGAAGGGGTACGCATTGGAAAGTTAACACACGTTTGCGCATCTGCATACAGCCCAGAGGGTTTTATGCATATGAAAACAGTACGTTAAAAATGCGCATGGGCTGTGAATAAGACCAACACATGCGGAGAAGCCGCTTTCCCCACGTCGACTGACTACCAATGTGCATTACGAAATGATAATCTCGGCCACAAGGCTTGTGCAACTCTTTGAGATGGCCCGCATGCGGCAGTGGCGTTATTCGAGTCCAGACCCTGCCAATCCCTGGTTTGGGCTGCCTCGAGATTGCAATCATCATTGACGGGAGATCAATCCCACACTAAACCATGCGTATCCCAAGCCCTTGAATACTCGAGGGCTTTCAGTCTCGGCATACCTGCCCTACTGCAAAAGTTTACAAATATCTTCGGGAACTGTTCCACATAGAACCAGAACGGTAAGATAGGGAAGGGGAGAAGTGAGGAAAGGGGGAGAAAGGGGCGCTGAGAGGGGAGAGGGGGGATGGGGCAAGCCGGGTGCGATCGCACCACATCTGATATCTACCCCCCTTCGAGGGCGCCACACGGTGTACGTCCCCAAATGAACGTTCGAGAAGTGCAAGCAAGAGTGAGAGTGAGGCTGCCGGTGGAAGTGTGGATGGTGATCGTCTAGAGCCCAAGGAATGAGAAAGGAAGGATGAAAGTGAGGCGGAGGCGTCTCTCTAATAACAGGATCCCCGCAGGGGACGAATGCAAAAAGTGAATGTAGCAATATGTTCAGCCTTGCTCTGTCACTTCAGCGTGCTTTGCCTTGCCACGATTCGCACTAGCTTTTCTCATGCGTATGTCTCCCTCGACTACCGAAAATCTCGGTGTCCGGTTTCCGCAATGACATCCCGAACTAAACTGACCGCCCAAGGATACCCTACGCAATTCCTACGACTCCCATGCAAATGAATCCTGCGTGTGTCCAGTGTGGATCATCCGCGGAATTTCGAGGCCAGCCTGCCCTCGAAATTTGCTCCCCCATTTTGGCTGCAACGCGTCGAAAGCGTACACATGCCCACTGGCGCGCCGCCAGAATAGACCCACATCCACTGCCGAGGGGTCGTGTCCCGGGGCCTCCGAGAAGTGGCCGATTCTGTCATCTGCCCGCCCACGCGGGCGGGCAGATATCCATGTCCAATATACTCCTCTAGATCCCAGGGGACACGACCCCGAGGCGGTAGGTCATGGACGCACTCTGGAACTGGGCGCACCGCTGGCGGCTCCGCCGGCGGCACCGGCAGCAGCAGGTGCTCACCCCGCGGGCACGGCGCCGCCCCCCTCCGCCCGCGGCGCCCCCCGCACCCGCACCACGTGGGAGGCCGGCAGCAGGCTCACGGACCACTCGCTCGCCCAGAGCACCTGCACGGCGTCGCCCTCCACGCGCCGCACGCTGGCGGCGTGCCACTCCCCGTAGAACCACGCCCGCACCTCTCGGCTACACGCAAGAGAGTGACCCTGGGTAAGAGTGACCTTTGGTGCGCGGCTTTCTGGGGGCCGCGGGGGGACCAAACCTGGCGCGCCAGCCGCTGCTCCTGCTTCGTTTTCGGCCACCTGGGGACCCATCTGTGCCCGCACCAAAGGTCACTCCGGCGAAAGGTCACTCTTACGTGTAGCCGAACCTCGTCGCCGACGGCGAGGGCTGGCACGCCCGGCGCGGCGCCGCCCTCCGAAGAGGCCCTGGCGGGCGCGGCGCCGGCGGCGGGGGCCGGCGCGCCAGCGGGCTCCGCCCGCGCCCCGCCGGCGGGC
>CAUYUJ010016596.1:52617-95117 GCA_963575745.1 Prorocentrum cordatum
GGTTTTAAATCGTCCGGTTTAAATTCATCCGGTTTTAATTCTCCAGGTTGGAATTCATCCGGTTTTAATAAGTCCAGATCAGATTCATCCGGTTTTCATTCCCCCAGCTTCCACACGAATCACGCAAAACAAAGCGGACGAAAACGAAGCGGACGAAACAAAAGCGGACGAAACAAAAGCGGACGAAAAAAAACGGATGAAACAAAAACGGACGAAACAAAATACGGACGAAACCACAGCGGATGGCATAAAAGCGGATGAAACAAAAGCGGACGAAACAAAAACGGACGAAACAGAAGCGGACGAAACAGAAGCGGATGAAACAAAACTCCACCACAGCGACCCCACGAGGCTCCAAACTGCCTCCAAGAGGCCCCGTAAGGGCCTCAAAACTGCATCCAAGAGGCCCTCTAAGGGTCCCCCACGAAATCCCAACGATTATCGAATAAGCTTCATACCCACGACCAACAGAGGTGCAACAGAGACTCAGGAGTCAAGGGTGGAAGGCTCAGGCCTGGATGTCTAACCTGAAACCTTCCTGCCGTGCTCGGAAAGGCATCCCGACAGCAAACGACTCAACCAGACGTCGCACAATAGGGGTCGGCGGAGAGGAGGCAGCCTTTTAGATAAGCGGCGATTGCAAGTGCTGGGCGTTCTACGATAGCAAGTCCGCCGACCCTTGTGGGTCTCCAGGCGTGTGAGATAGTTCCCCCCCCTAACCCCCCCCCTGGGACCCCAAACCGGAGATTCGACCCCCCCCCCCGGGCCCACGACGAGCGCGTCACGGGGCTCTTTTGGGCCCAAAAGGGGATCAAGACTGGCCAAGAAGGCCCCAAGACTCCTCCAAGACGGCTCACGAGGGCTCCGAGGCGCCAAACGAGCGCTCCCAGACGCCCAAGATGCCCCCAAGACGAGCCTAGAGGCCTCCAAGACGGCCCAAGAGGCCTCCAAGAGCAGTCCTCAGAAGGGCCGAAGCGCCGACAATCGTCAAATTCCTATGGGAAAACGTACATTTTGATCATATACTACTTGTCGGCCATGACGGCGTCGACGACGGTCCCAGAGCACCCCAAGACCGCCCCGAGAGGCCTCCAAGAGGCGCCCAAGTCGGCCCAAGAGGGCGCCAAGACGGCCCAAGAGGCCCCCAAGACAGCCCAAAAAGGCCCCAAGACGGCCCCAAGAGGTGCCCAAGAGGGGGACGCGGAACCCGAACGACAACCGCGGGGTTGCGTTTGGCACAAAAAAAAGACTCGCGCCTCGAGGCGCCGAGGTAGCTCCAAACGGCCCCAGGATGGACTTCCAAAACGGAGACTTCCCAAACGGCCCAAGATGGTTCCAAGACGGCCCAAGACAGTTCGAAGACGGCCCAAGATGGCCTCAAGATGGCCTAAAAGGCTTTCACTATCGCCCACGAGGTCTCCAAGAAGACCCCCAGGACATCTGAAAGAGGCGCACATTACGCATTTCATTACATTTTCATTGCGTTGTTGAACATGTTTGCAATTCTTGCCTTTCCCGGCTTCCGTCGGCTCACGTAGCCCAAAGAGCCTCCAAGATCGCCCCACGGCGCCCCAAGAGGGCCTCAAGACGGCCCCAGATAATCCCAACACGGCCCAGGACGCTTCCCAATTCGGCCTAAGACGACCCCACGAGGGCAAAACCTGTATCCAAATTGGTCCCAAGCTGGTGCAAGGCGCCTCTAACCCAAAACCCATAACCCAGAGCCTTGTTTCTGTGTCCCCTTCCTCCTTTTCCTCCTCCTCCTCCTCCTCTTCCTCCACCTCGGCCGCCAGGTGGGTTCAAAACTGCTTCCCAGAGGTCCCCGAGAGGCGTGCCGCGAGATCCCCATACACATACAAAAAGCCTCTAACCCATAGCACATATCCCAAAATTTCGTCTCTGAGTCCCCGTCCTCCTCCCCCTCTCCTCCTCCTCCCCCTCCTCCACCTCCTCCTCGCCCACTCCTCCTCCTCCTCCCCCGCCTCATCCTCTTCCTCCCCGATTCTTCTCCCCCCATCCTCCGCCTCACCCCCATGCCCCTCTCTCCCCCTCCCCCCTGTCCTCCCCCGCACGCGCGCCCCCGATTGGGCATCATTTGCAGGTCTTGCATATCAGGGTGCCCTTTTTTTGCATCGCGCGCGACGTTGGCAGGGTTCCCGGTGAACGCCGACTTCGGTAGTCTTCTCTTGCACGCGCCGCCGCACTGATACGCCCGGCAACGGCGGGCTGTGAACCCGAGGTTCTTGCAGCCTCCGCATACCACTTTCGCTCCTTTCGACGCTCGATGATCTTCCACTTGCTTATGCTTCAAATGTTTCGTGTCCGAGAACGCTTCTCCGCACGCCGCACACGTCAGTGGCTTCGCGTCCGCCTCGGCTTTCCGCTTGCGATTCGCTGCCTCCGCATTCCCCCGTCGCACCTCTTTCTCTCGTTCTTTTGCGCATTTCCGACGGAGCCTTTCCCCCGCAGCATTGTGTTTCTTCTGACCTTCCGACATATCCGCCTTTTCGTCATAGAGCGACAGGCACTTACCGTTCGCACATCGCACTGTTCCGACACTCTGATTCCACTTCGCGCTGTCTTTCCGCGAGTTCTGCTTGGCTTTGATACCGCTGCACTTCGCGCAGTACATTGTCCTAATCCTTTTCGTTCCCCCGTCGTCGGCCGCCGCATCCGCGTTCCGACCGCTGCCATGGCGCGCCGCGTCGTCACTCTCTCCTCTCGTTGCCCACCCTCTGCACGTCTTGCACCATGTCTCGCCCGCGCTTTTCATCTCCTCCGTGCACTCTTTGCAGAACGCCGGCCATTCCTTTCTCTGGAACTCGTACTTCGTGAACGCCTCTACCAGCAACCTCCGCCGGCAGCGCTCGCACTGGTCTCGTGGCATTAGTTCCTCTTCCCACTCAGCCCGCGCCACTCTCTCCCGTCGAAGCACCTGCAACAACTTCTTTGCGCCTGGCATCTCCCCCGCGTTGACGGCCTTCTTATCGAAAGCCTGAAAATCAACGAGTCCCCCCGGCCTCGCGCGCGTGCTCTGGCAACGTAACTTCGCCATCCAACTCACGCGCGCCATCTTCAAGGTCTGCCATCACGCAGCCAGGTCCGGCCCTGCGCAGGAGTTGCGCCTTTTCGGAGCCAAAGCCGGGTGATATAAACTGCGTGCGCTTCACATCAATAATGGATGCTTCAGAATCCATCCAAGAACCATTGCCGCCCTATCGATGGGGAGATCGGATACAGCCCCGGCTCCCACCCTGGCAAGTGCCACTCTTTCGTATGGAAATCCAACACAATCACTCTCGGCAGATGCATCAATACTTCCTCGTCTTCATCTCCAACGACTTCATCCTCGTGCAACACCCACCCATGGATCGCCGCCGTGCGCCCCCGCAGAAGCTGTTTCTTCGACCGACCCAAGTGATCACCCAGAGCCACGGGCATCCCCTTGGCCAACGGCAACCACCCAGGCAAGCTTGCGCACTCCTTCTCGTGGTACCCCAGCCAACGTATATTATCCTCCACCGTGTACGGCCGCCGCTGTTCCCCGCCATGGCAAGGGCGGTCCCTGGCTGCGACCCACAGCAGTTGTTCTCCTCGCCCCTTCGCCCACTGCGCAGCTCTCTGCTTCCCGACGTGACGACGAATGTCCTGATTCGCATAAATGGCGACAACTTCAAGGAATTTACCCTCCCGAAACCGCGCGTCGTCTGGCGACGTCGCAACGAGTTTTCTCTTCTCCCGCTCAGCTTTGCAAGCGTCACATTCGAGCTCGCTCTCCTCCGCAATTGCTTCGATGTTTTCAAGACAACGCGTGTTCCCGCACAAAGGTGCACCGTTCACCCACGACCCCGGAACATCCGTCGGTCTGCCATGCAAAAAGTTGCGCGTGCGTTCCGACAACTCCCCTCGGCGGAACTCGTCCTGCACTGCGAGAAACCAATCGTCTTGATTCTCCGCGCGTTTGCACTCTGTCAACTCTGTCATTCCCTGCACTGCGCCTTCGCCCCCCGCCCCCCAAAAGATATGCTGTCCGTGGTCATCCGCGGCACCTGGCGCGCATTTCCTTGCGTTTTTCAAAGTACGACGTCGGAAGCGCATTAATGGCTGTCCCTGACGGCGGCTCCAATTGATTGAAAATTCCCGCAGAACAACACATTCACGCCCCCGAAGGGCTTGGTTACGCCGTCTTCACCTACCTTCGTGCCGCTTGCAGCTGACATGCAGGACCGCAAGTGTGAGTCGAGCTCTGCAATGAAGTTCGCGCTGACCATGCTCACCTCGTCCACTGTCAGCCACTTCCACTGTGACATACGCTGCGCGGCTTGCTCTTTCTTCGTTTTCTTCTTCGCTTCTGCGTTGCCATCGCCCGCCGCGTCCTTTTTCTCTTTTGTTTTCTTCACACCGAGCCCAAACGCACTGTGAATCGCATTCCCGTCGAGAGCTGACGCGTTTGTAGCCTGTAACGCGGCGACCTGGAAATCTACGCCGCGCGTCCACCCCAGCTCCTTTTCGAACAGATCCCTCCGGATCTTGCCTATGACGAAACTCTTTCCCGTCCCCGGGCCACCGTGCAACATCCACACGAGGGGCTGCATATCAGAAAGTATCTGGCCTATTTTCCTACCCTTCGCGGAACTCGCAAACTCTTGTGCCAGCACTCGATCTGCCACCTTCTCAACGTCGCTCCGCTGTCTCTCGTTCAGTCCGCTCTTTGCGAGACCGGATCTCCACTTCCGCACACACGACGCCGTCGCCTTCTTGCCCGCGACCACTTCTGGCGCACCTTCCGCTTCCCCGGCGCCGCTTCCTTCTGCCGCCCTCGACGCCGCTGCCATCGCTTGCGCTCTTCACTGCCGCGTCATCCCACCTCAACACGCCGTCCCCTCCGTGCTTCTTGCGCTTTCCGTTATTTCGACTCGTCCTCTCGCTCCATACGGCGTCGCCCCTGGCCATGGCCTCCCGGCTCTTCTCCTTTTCGCACTCCGCGTCTACATTTGTCCGCCTGCCCTCTTTCTCCATGGGCGCGCCTCCCACGTGCGTCTTCCGTAAAGTCGCCGCGTCGACAATTCGCGGATCCAGTTCCTCATCGCTGCGCAGCTCGTCTTCGCCTTTGACTAGATCTTCGTCCGTGACTGGTCGCATATCCACCACGCCCATGTAGTTCTGCACGTACATCTTTGTTTCTTCACATGGCATGCATTTCCTTAACCACTCGAAAGACGCCTCCGCCCACGACCCCTGCTCTCCGCGGAACTCTCGCAGGCGTGGTACTCCACAGTCGGCCCTCGCGAACTCTTCATCGACACGAAATGTGAGGGCCCAGAAATATTCCATCAACAAGAGCCCGTTCCTATCCTCCCGCCCCGCTCCGTCCTTCGGCTGCGGCGCCCCATGAAAACATGGGTTTCTCGGGCGCTCGTTTCGCGCCACCCACGTGTGCCCCAAAATTTCCAGCTCAGGAATATCTGGGAACGGGGCCTACGAATAACTCCCCAATCCTTCCTTGATCACATAATCTACTCCGGCTTTCAACTGGGCCCCGGCCTGCGCCCCGTCTTCGTCGGCATCCGCTCTCTCCTGGTCTGCTTTGCGGACCTACTGAATCCCCGACAGCGTCAGCTCCGCCTGGTACTCATTGCTGGCAGCAGCTGCCAGCTCTGCTCCGGCGCGGGGAAGTGCTGCCAATTCGATGTGCCAACATCGCAAAAACTCATTCAATGATAAGTGTGCCAAGTCGGGCGCACCAGGAGCGCCCGCTGGCCGCATGCCATACAAGTACACTGGACTCTTAGATACAATTCGAACCTTTTTCAACCCTTCTCGTTTGCCCGCTTCCAGAATCCCCGACGCTTCCACGGTGACACCGCCCCCGTCTGCACAGAGCCGTTCCGCCATGCGCACGGCTTCTGCTCCCGGGATCATGGCTGTCTCCGCAGTCTTGATACTCTCAGCAGCAGCCACGTCTCTGGGGTCTCGGAACGCTCGCAGATTCGCACTTTCCTGCGCTGACCGCACTACACCTCTTCCGTACATGTCACTGAGAAATCTCTTCATGTGCCTGTTCGCTCGGCACGCCGCGGTCCTGTCCCTCGTCTGCTCCGCCAGCGCGTGGTGGCCCTTTTTGATCTCCCTCACCTCGTTGAACGACGGGGCACACCGCTTGCACTGATAGTCCGCCGCATACCCCGCTGCTGCATGCTGCGCTCGTTGCGCTGCCAGCACCATGTCTATGGGTCGATCCGTCTCCCAGCACCGCTCTTCGCACACCCAACTATCGCGCGTCGCTTCCGTCACTGGGAACCTGTACGGGATTTGCAAATCGCCGTTGAAATTCAATCCTACCGCCCCGCTTAGCTTCGCTGGCAGCGCGCCGTTCAGGTTCTCTTCGTTCATGGGCCCGTGCAAGCATCCTGTCATGTTCCTCCTCCCTGCTCGCGGCATGTCACGGTGTTTCAAAAAGCCTCGGCACAGCACCACTGCGCGATCTATGAGCCACGCCGTGCGCGGATTTTTTTTGCACTGCGTCATATCATTTGTCCTCTGACAATGTGCCAGCGGTACCACGCGCTGCAAACGCTTACTCCACTGGTGCACGTGGTTCTGTCGAAACTCCTGCCCCTTTTGCACCCCGACGCCGAGGTACTCTAGCAGCCAGATTCGCCCTTCCTCGTCGCCCTTGTCTCCATCTTCTGTTCTCCCACTGCCTCTCGTAGATGTCCTCTCGCCGCCTTCCGTTTCTTCCAACCTATTAGTCTGGCCGCTGTGTGCGTACTCCGGTGCTGCGACCAGATCCGCGTTCTCGCGGTACGTGGGCCGCGCCTGCTCCACCTCCGCTTTCCTGTCCCTCCAGCCTTTTACGTCTGCGTACTCCGGACGACTCGCGTTTCTCCTGTACCTCTTGTACTATTCTAACAACCCCTTTCGGCAAATCTGTCGGCAGCTGTAGCAGCTCGTGCAACGGGGCATACTGGTGCAAACACTGAACGAAGACTTGCACGTGCAGGTGCATACTTCCAGCCGACTTCTGAGCTTCAATGCTGCCGTACACCCCGCCCACACGACCCAAGCACCCGCCTACCACCGTCGCGTTGCTGCCAAGCAAGTCTGCGCATTCGCAGTCCGGGCAATTCGGACAATACCGCATGCCCAACGGACAATACCGCATGCCCAGAATGTGCTCGAACACAATGCCCACGATGACCCGAAACCCGTCAACGCCCGCCAGCGGGTCCCGAGCCAGCACAAGTCTTCTCTCATCCGACGCGGGAACGGCATCTGCCAAAATTTCCAGAGGCACTGCCATGTCCACGTCGTCGTCACCCTCTGCCCTTGCTATGTCCGATCCATTATCGCTCGCCTGCTCGTTCCGATCTCTTGTCACGGCATCTCCAGATATATCATCCTTGTGCGCCAGCGACGGCCCCCACAACCCACCATGCGTTGGGCCGTGTCGCGCCCGCGCATCACGACGATTCACGGGGTCCTTCTTTCGCGACCGTGACAGCCGCACCATTACCAGGTTGTGTCTCTCGTCTGGGGAATTTATATATATAATATATATATATATATATATATATTATTATTATATATAAGAAAAAAAAAAAAAAAAAAAAAAAAAAAAAAAAAAAACAAAACAAAAAAAAAAAAAAAACGGTACCCCATGGGCGACTCGAGCAGCATTGGTGAAAAGCCTCTAACCAATAGCACATATCCCAGAGTTTCGTCTCTGTGTCCCCGTCCTCCCCCTCTCCTCCTCCTCCTCCACCTCCTCCTCGCCCACTCCTCCTCTTCCTCCCCCGCCTCCTCCTCTTCCTCCCCGATTCTTCTCCCCCCATCCTCCGCCTCACCCCCCATCCCTCTCTCCCCCTCCCCCTGTCCTCCCCCGCACGCGCGCCCCCGATTGGGCATCATTTGCAGGTCTTGCATATCAGGGTGCCCTTTTTTGCATCGCGCGCGACGTTGGCAGGGTCCCCGGAGAACGCCAGCTTCGGTAGTCTTCTCTTGCACGCGCCGCCGCACTGATACGCCTGGCAACTGCGGGCTGTGAACCCGAGGTTCTTGCAGCCTCCGCGCGCCACTTTCGCTCCTTTCGCCGCTCGATGATCTTCCACTTGCTTGTGCTTCAAATGTTTCGTGTCCGAGAACGCTTCTCCGCACGCCGCGCGCGTCTGTGGCTTCGCGCCCGCCTCGGCTTTCCGATTGCGACTCGCCGCCTCCGCATTCCCCCGTCGCACCTCTTTCTTTCGTTCTTCCGCGCATTTCCGACAGAGCCTTTCCCCCGCAGCATTGTGCTTCTTCTGAGCTTCCGACATATCCGCCTTTTCGTCATGTAGCGACAGGCACTTACCGTTCGTACATCGCACTGTTCCGACGCTCTGATTCCACTTCGCGCTGTCTTTCCGCGAGTTCTGCTTGGCTTTGACACCGCTGCACTTCGCGCAGCACATTGTCATAATCCTTTTCGTTTCTCCGTCGTCGGCCGCCGCATCCGCGTTCCGACCGCCACCATGGCGCGCCGCGTCGTCACTCTCTGCTCTCGTTGCCCACCCTCTACACGTTGCGCACCATTTGTCGCCCGCGTTTTTCATCTCCTCCGTGCACTCTTTGCAGAACGCCGGCCTTTCCTTTCTCTGGAACTCGTACTTCGTGAACGCCCCTACCAACAACCTCCGCCGGCAGCGCTCGCACCGGTCTTCTGGCACTAGTTCCTCTTCCCACTCATCCCACTCCACTTTATCCCCGCGAAGCACCTGCAACAATTTCGTTGCGCCTGGCATCTCCCCCGCGTTGTACGGCTTCCTATCGAAAGGCCTGAAGATCAACCAGTTCCCCCGCCTCCGCACGCGTGTGATGGCAACGCAACTTGACATCCAACTCACGCCGCGCCTTCAAGGTCTGCTATCACTGCAGCCATGGTCCGGCCCTGCGCAGAGTGCGCCGTCGCTGCCAAAGCCGGGGTGATCATGTACTGCGTGCGCTTCACACTCAATACTGGATGCTTCCGATATCCGTCCAGGAACCATTGCCGCCCTTGCGATGGGAAGATCAGATACAGCCCCGGCACCCACCCTGGCAGGTGCCACTCTTTCGTATGGAAGTCAAACACAATCACTCTCGGCAGATGCATCAATACTTCCTCGTCGCCATCTCCAACGACCTCATCCTCGTGCAACGCCCATCCATGGATCGTCGCCGTGCGCCCCCGCAGAAGCTGCTTCTTTGACCGATCCAAGTGATCACCCAAAGCCACGGGCATCCCTTTGGCCAACGGCAGCCACCTTGGCAAGCTTGCGAGCTTGCGCATTCCTTCTCGTGGTACCCCAGCCAACGTATCTTATCCTCTACCGTGTACGGCCGCCTCTGTTCTCCCATGGCAAGGCCGGCCCCTGGCTGCGACCCACAGCAACTGTTCTCCTCGCTCCTTCGCCCACTGCGCAGCTCTCTGCTTCCCGACGTGGCAACGAATGTCTTGATTCGCATAAATGGCGACAGCTTCAAGGAATTTCCCCCCCCGAAACCGCGCATCTTCTGGCGACGTCGCAACGAGTTTTCTCTTCTCCCGCTCAGCTTTGCAAGCGTCACATACGAGCTCGCTTTGCTTCGCAATTGCTTCTATGTCTTCGAGACGACGCGCGTTCCCGCACAGCGGTGCACCGTTCACCCACGACCCCGGAACATCCGTCGGCCTGCCATGCAAAAAAATGCGCGTGCGTTCTGAGAAGTTGCCTCGGCGGAACTCGCCCTGCACTGCGAGAAACCAATCGTCTTGATTTTCCACGCGTTTGCACTCTGTCAACTCTGTCATTCCCTGCACTGCGCCTTCGCCACCAGCTCCCCAAAAGATATACTGCCCGTGGTCCTCCGCGGCACCTGGCGCGCATTTCCATGCGTTTTTCAAGCACGACGTCGGTAGAGCATTAATGGCTGTCCCTGATGGCGGCTCCAATTGAAAGAAATCCCCGCAGAACAGCACATTCACGCCCCCGAAGGGCCTGGTTGCTCCGTCTTCACCTACCTTCGTGTCGCTTGCAGCTGACATGCGCGACCGCAAGTGTGAGTCTAGCTCTGCAATGAAGTTCGCGCTGACTAAGCTCACCTCGTCCACTATCAGCCACTTCCACTGTGACATACGCTGCGCGGCTTGCTCTTTCTTCGTTTTCTTCTTCGCCTCTGCGTTGGCATCGCCCGCCGCGTACTTCTCCTTCGTTTCTCTTCGCACCGAGCCCAAATGCTTTGTGAATCGCATTCCCGTCGAGAGCTGACTGATGCGTTTGTAGCCTGCAACGCTGCCACCTGGAAATATATGCCGCGCGTCCACCCCAGCTCATTTTCGAACAGCTCCTTTCGGATCTTGTCTGCGACGAAACTCTTCCCCGCCCCCGGGCCATCATGCAACGTCCACACGAGGGACTGCATATCAGAACGGCTCTGGCCCATTTTCCTTCCTTTCGCGGAACTCGCGAATTCTCGCGCCAACACTCGATCTGCCACCTTCTCAACGACGCTACGCTGCCCCGCATTCAGCCCGCTATCTCCAAAGCCATTTCTCCACTTTCGCACACTTGACGCCGTTGCTTTTTTGGGCCGCCACCACTTCTGGGGCACCTTCCGTTTCGCCCGCGCCGCTTCCTTCTGCGGCTCTTGACGCCGCGGTCACCGCTTGCGCTCTCTGCGCTGCCGCGTCATCCCACCTCAACACGCCGCCCCCTCCGCGCTTCTTGCGCTTTCCGCTCTTTCGACTGGCGCTCGCGCCCCGCGCCGCGTCGCCCCTGGCCATGGCCCCCCGGCTTCTCTCCTTTTCGCACTCCACATCTACATTTGTCCGCCTGTCCTCTTTCTCCATGGGCGCACCTCCCACGTGCGTCTTCCGCCTTGTCTCCGCGTCGACAATTCTCGGATCCAGTTCTTCATCGCTGCGCAGCTCGCCCTCGTGCTTCATGAGATTTTCCCCCGTGACTGGTCGCAAGTCCACAACGCCGATGTAATTCGGCACGTACCTCCGCGTTTCTTCACAGGGCATGCCCTTCTTTAACCACTCTAACGACGCCTCCGCCCACGACCCCTGCGCTCCGCGGACATCCCGCAGGCGCGGCACTCCACAGTCGACGTCGTCACGAAGTGTGAACGCCCGGAAATATACCATCAACAAGACCCCGTTCGTGTCCTCCTCCCCCGCCCCGTGCTTCGGCTGCGGCGCTCCATGAAAGCTCGGGTTCCTCGGGCGCTCGTTCCGCACCAACGCCCACGCGTGCCTCAAAGTTTCCAGCTCTGGAACATCCGGAAACGGCACCCGCGAAAAACTCCCGCATCCTTCTTTAATCACATAATCCACTCCAGCTTTCAATTGGGCCCCCGCCCGCGCCCCGCCTTCGTCGGCGCCCGCCTTCTCCTGGTCTGCTTCGCGGACTTTCTGAATCCCGGACTGCGTCAGCTCCGCCTGGTAATCATTGCTGGCCGCCGCTGCCATCTCTGCTCCGCCGCGGGGAAATGCCGCCAACTCTACGCGCCAGTATCGCAAGAACTCATACAAAGATAAATGCGCCAAGCCGGGCGCACCAGGAGCGCCCACCGGGCGCATGCCATACAAGTACACCGGACTCTTCGACACGATTCGAACCTTCTTCGACCCTTCTCCTTGGTCCGCTTCCACAATTCCCGACACTGCTACGGCCGCGCCGTCGCCGTCAGGACAGAGCCGCTCCGCCATGCGCACGGCTTCTGCTCCCAGGATCACGGCTGTCTTCGCAGTCTTGATACTCTCGGCACAGGTCGCGCCTCTCGGGTCCCTGTGCGCTTGCAGATTCGCGCTTTCCTGCGCTGACCGCACAACGCCTCTCCCGTGCATGTCACTGAGAAAACTCTTCATGTGCCTGTTCGCACGGTACGCCGCGGTCCTGTCCTTCGTCTGCTCCGCCAGCGCGTGGTGGCCTTTTTTGATCTCCCTCACCTCGTTGAACGACGGGACACACCGTTTGCACTGATAGTCCGCCGCATATCCCGCCGCTGCATTCTGCGCTCGCTGCGCTGCCAGAGCCATGTCTATGGGCCGATCCGTCTCCCAGCACCGCTCTTCGCACACACAACTATCATGAGTGGATTCCGTCACGGGGAACCTGTGCGGGATCTGCAAATCGCTGTTGAAATTCAACCCGACCGCGCCGCTTAGCATCGCTGGCAGCGTGCCGTTCAGGTTCTCTTCGTTCATGGGCCCGTGCAAGCACCCTGTCATATTCCTTTCTCCCTGCACGTGGCATGTCACGGCTCTTCAGAAAGCCTTGGCACAACACCACTGCGCGATCTATCAGCCACGACGTGCGCGGGAAAAAGCTTCTGCACTGTGTCATGTCGTCTTTCCTGTGACAATGGGCCAACGGTACCACGCGCTGCAATCGCTTACTCCACTGGTGCACGTGGTTATGTCGGAACTCCTGCCCCTTTTGCACCCAGACGCCCAGGTACTCCTGCAGCCACGTTCGCCCATCCTCGCTTACCTTCTCCTCGTGTTCTGTTCCCCCAGAGTCTGGCGCGCGCTTCGCAATGTCGATCGTCGATTGGCAGGGGAGGCCGCTGTGTAAGTACTCCGGCGCCGCTGTCTTGGAGGCCATCTTGGACTGTCTTGGGCCCTCTGAGAGACCATATTGGAGCCATATTGGGCCCCCCTTGGGCTATCATGTTGGTCTTTGTTAGGCCGTCTTGGGACCTTCGAAGAGCGATACAAAGACGATATTGAGTAAAGTTTTATTTTTTACTGATATCTCTAACGAAAAAGCAATTTTGGGTTACAAGTAGGGTGCTTTGGGGGGGCCTCTCGGGCCGTCCCGAGGCCATCTAGACCGTATTCGAACGCTGTTGGGTGTCTCGGAAACTCCTTGACAATCTGGATGGCTTCTTGGGCCATCTAGGTGGCATGTTCGTGCCTTCTTGGCCCCCTCTTGGGCCACTCGTGGGCCGTCTTGGGAGACTCTCGGGCCGTCCCCGGGGCTTCCTGGGCCGTCTTGGGGACTTCTTGGGAGCCTCTTGGGCCGTCTTGGAGCGATCTCGGCGGCCTCTTGAGACTTCCTGGCCAGTCGGGAACTTGAAAATGCAAGAGCGCTAGTCCTCTTGGAGCCCTCTTGGGGCTTCTTGGGAGCCTCTTGGGCCGTCTTGAGGCTATCTTGTGCCGTCTTGGAGCGCTCTTGACCGTCTGGAAGCCTCTTGGGCGATATTGAGCCGTCTTGGAAGTCATGTTGGACCTACTTGAGCGCTCTTGGAGGCCATACTGAGGCCATCTTGGGCCATCTTGGGGCCCTCTTGGAGTGTCTTGTTGCACTATGTTGGGCCGTCTTGAAGCCTTCCAAGAGCGATGCCAAGACGAGGTCGATGAAAGCTCAAGATTTTTTCCTTCGCGAGTGGCGTCGGCAATGGGTGGCGCAAACGTCAAAATCGCAGCACGACAACACGAAAAATATGGCGTAAACCCAGAGTGCGCGTTGGAAACGTAGCACGCGAGTTCTGGTATACTGTAAACCCAGAGCGCTCTCCGTGCGGAAGGCAGATCGGCTCGAGAGGATGGAGGGAGGGGTGGGCGAGGGGGGAACACGATGGGACTGTTTGTGTGAGAAGGGTGGAGAATCACTAGAAAGGGGTGAAAGACCATGAGAGGTCATGAGGTGCTTGGCACCTAATAGCGCGGATGCGACTGCCCAGCATTGCGCTGAGAAAACGGTTAAGACCACACTAAGCGGCTGAATGCAGGGCCCTGGGACCTCCAGTATGAGCCATTGTCGTCAGGGAAACGGCAGCCAGCAGACAGTCTGCCCGTGCATCCCTGAGAGCGAAGCTAGACCCTCGAATGTAATTAAACCTTAGCCTGTGTCGCCAAGATGCATGCACCAAGGAGAGAGAGAGGGCAAGGTAAGCTGAGAGAACAGTGAGATGAGGCGAGCGATGAGGACGGTGGTGGAGCGGGAGTATGTCCCTTCTAGAACCACGCGCGCGCTTCGCGCGCGCTTAGGTTCTAGTCGACCCCATCCCTTGAGGAGGTCCCGTATCCACTGAAGTGATTACCCATTGATGGTGTAAGCATGAGGTACAAGAATCATCCATAATGCTGGCCGAACAGAACCCAAGCACCGACAATATGCTCCTTAATCCGCCGACCCTGTCGGCGTGTGTGTGAGGCGCTCTTCCGTTTGTCGTCGTCGGTGTCGTCGTCGACGTCGCCGTCGTCGTTGTCGTCGTCGTCGCCCTCGCCATCTTCCCCCTTTCCCCGGGCCCTCTTCCTCAACCGATCCAGCCAATGCGAAATCGAATCGAACACCGAAGGGAAGCACCTTCCCTTGATCCCTTCCGCAGCGGGGGGGGCGTCCCGGGGCAACTCCCGGGGGGTGGTCCCGCCGGGTGGTCTCGGGGGGTGGTCCTGGGGGGTGGTCCCGGGGGGTGCCCTGGGAGCCGTGGGGCTCCTGTTATTGTTTTGCCGATCCCGAATATGTGGCGGAGGGTCCCCGGGACCCCCCCAAGAAACGGGGGGAGAGAGCCTCTCCTCCCTTCCCCCCAGCGTCCCCGCTTTGCTCCCCCTTCCAAGCGTTCCATGCTCCCCCTGTCCACAGGAGGGAGCCCCCCCCCACGGGCCAGTCCCCCCCTCCACAGGGGGGAGCGACCCCCCTTGGTCGTCGTCGTCGTCGTCGCCGCCGCCGCCGCCGCCGTCGTCGTTCAGGGTCGGCGGCACCGGCAGCAAGGCCTCTCCAGTATTCAATTCGAAGCTACGCAAGCCAGTTTAGCCAAACACATGCAAGGCTATGAATGCAATGCAAAGCAAAGGAAAGCGATGCTCATAAGTGCAAGGTGGATCACGAAACAATGCAATTGCACATGCAACGGAAAGCAGCCCAGTGGAATGCAATGCAATACAATGCACGATAAGACAAAAGACCGAGAGAGTCCGAGGCGCCACGGAACCCAGAGATCCCAGGGACGAGCCCCCCTAGTTCTCCGAGAGAGGCTAAGGGGGGCCCAAGCGTGGCCCCGAAAGAGCTCCAAGCAGGCTCCAGAACGAAGCACAGGAGGGCCCCAAGAGGCGCCCCAAGAAAGCCCGAAGATAACGACAGAAAGAGAGGGTCCAAGGAAGTGCCTCCTCAGCGCGACGAAAAAACGCAGAGGCCCACAATGAGCCCCAAGAAGGGCGTTCTCAACAGCCCCATCCCTTGCGAAGGTCACAGCTCTACTGAAGCAGTGACCCACAACTGGCTTGAGCTCGAGGTAAAAAAAAGTACCGATCATGCGGATGGAAGCGAGACCTACGGCCCCAGATGAAGGCGGGGTTCACATGGCGCCCCCCCCTCAATTTCGGCACGGCACTCACACGGATCTTGTCCCCCTGGGAGCTCCTCTTTCGGGTCCAGGGACAAAGTTCACACGGCGTCGCTCCGCCCATCCCGGCACACCCCACACACGACTCGTGCCCCAGAGGGATGTCGTTTCACGTGCGGCCTTAGTGTGGGGATTCGCATAACGTCACGTCCCCCCCCCACGCGTATGTCGCCTGTCTCCTCACACGAATCGTATCGACAGGGAGCTCCACCGATGGTTCCAGAGCCAACGTTCGCATCCCGCCGCCCCGCCCATGGCAGTAAATGCACCCCTGACCTGGATCGTGAGTTCGGGGCGTCTTAGGTGCTTCTGTGGGCCACGCGGCATGTTTCTGTGAGGCCTCTGAAGCCCTGAGATGGATCGTGAATCGGGAGCCTCTTGAAGCCTTTTCTGGGAGCCTCGTGCAGGACGTCGAAGCGAGACCTCCCATACGCTTACGGGTGACTACTGGGAAGCCTCCTGGGACCGTTTTGGGAGCGTTTTGGGAGTCTCTGGGGGCCTCTTGGGACCTTCTTGGGGGTGCTTTTGGGGCTCTTTGGGGCTCTTTGGGGCCCTCTTGGCCCGTCCCGGGGCCCACTTGGACCGTCTTGGGCGCTTGGGCCGTCTTGGGGCCCTCTTGGGCCGTCGAGGGTGCCTCCTGTGGCCCTCTTGGGGCTCCCTGGTCACTCTTTTGGGAACCTCTGGGGACCGTCGTGGGCCGTCGGGGGGCTCTCATAGGCCGTGTTTTTTTTGGCCACGACTCGTTCCCGAACAGGATGCAGCCTTCCCCAGGCGCAGCCTTCCCCGAATCTGCATGAAAAGCTCCGGTCCCCTTTTCCATCATCCTTTTTCCCTCCTCCTTCTCCTCCTCCACCATTACCTCCTCCTCCACACGCCCCTTCCTCCCCATCCTCCTCCTCTAACTCCTACCTGGCCGTCGAGCAACAGGTGTCGGCAACGACAAATTATGCTAACGGAGTTCCTCACATAAAGATGTTACGGGGTTCCATTGCTTCTTGTCTGCGCTCTGGTGGGGCCTCCCTGGAGGGGTGGGAGGGGCACGAAACCTGATGAATAATATGGTGTGCGAATACCCTGCCGCCTCTGGTGGGGCCTCCCTGGAGGGGTGGGAGGGGCACCGTGCAGTCTGGCTCGTCAGGCTGGGCCTCCCTGGAGGGGTGGGAGGGGCACGAAACCTGATGAATAATATGGTGTGCGAATACCCTGCCGCCTCTGGTGGGGCCTCCCTGGAGGGGTGGGAGGGGCACGAAACCTGATAAATAATATGGTGTACAGATACCCTGCTCGCTCAGGCGGGGCCTCCCTGGAGGGGTGGGAGGGGCACGACACCTGATAAATAACATGGTGTGCGAATACCCTGCCCGCTCTGGTGGGGCCTCCCTGGAGGGGTGGGAACGGCACGAAACCTAGTAATAAAATATGGCATGCGAATACCTTGCCCGCTCTGGCGGGGCCTCCCTGGAGTGGCGGGAGGGGCAGGAAACTTGATAAATAATATGGTGTGCGAATGACCTGCCCGCTCTGGTGGGGCCTCCCTGGAGGGGTGGGAGGGGCATGAAACCTGATAAATCATATGGTGTGCGAATACCCTGCCCGCTCTGGCGGGGCCTCCCTGGAATGTTGGGAGGGGCGCGAAACCTGATGAATAACATGGTGTGCGGATACCCTGCCCGCTCTGGCGGGGCCTCCCTGGAGGGGTGGGAGGGGCACGAAACCTGATAAATAATATGGTGTGCGAATGACCTGCCCGCTCTGGTGGGGCCTCCCTGGAGGGGTGGGAGGGGCACGAAACCAGATTAATAACATGGTGTGCGGATACCCTGCCCGCTCTGGCGGGGCCTCCCTGGAGGGGTGGGAGGGGCACGAAACCTGATAAATAACATGGTGTACGAATACCTTGCTTGCTCAGGCTGGGCCTCCCTGGAGGGGTGGGAGAGGCACGAAAACTTATAAATAACATGGTGTGCGAATACCCTGCTCGCTCAGGCGGGGCCTCCCTGGAGGGGTGGGATGGGCAGGATACCTGATACATAACATGGTGTGCGAACTACCCTTCTCGCTCAGGCGGGGCCTCCCTGGAGGGGTGGGAGGGGCACGAAACCTGATAAATATACATGGTGTGCGAATACCCTGCTCGCTCAGCGGGGCCGTCCCTGGAGGGGTGGGAGGGGCACAAACCTTATAAATAACATGGTGTCGAATACCCTGCTCGGCTCGGCGGGGCCCCCCTGGAGTGGTGGGAGGGGCACGAACCTGATAATAACTGGTGTGCGAATACCCTGCTCGCTCAGCGGGCCCCCTGGAGGGTGGGAGGGGCACGAAACCTGATAAATACATGGTGTGCGATACCCTGCCCGCTTCAGGCGGGTCCGCCCTGGAGAGGTGGGAGGGGCCACGAAACCTGATAAATAACAGGTGATGCGAATACCCTCCTCGCTCAGGCGGGGCCTCCCTGGAGGGGTGGGAGGGGCACGAAACCTGAGAAATAACAGGTGATGCGAATACCCTCCTCGCTCAGGCGGGGCCTCCCTGGAGGGGTTGGAGGGGCACGAAACCTGATAAATAACAAGTGATGCGAATACCCTCCTCGCTCAGGCGGGGCCTCCCTGGATGGGGTGGGAAGGGCACGAAACCTGATAAATAACAGGTGATGCGAATACCCTCCTCGCTCAGGCGGGACCTCCCTGGAGGGGTGGGAGGGGCACGAAACCTGATAAATAACATGGTGTGCGAATACCCTGCTCGCTCAGGCGGGGCCTCCCTGGAGGGGTGGGAGGGGCACGAAACCTGATAAATAACATGGTGTGCGAATACCCTGCTCGCTCAGGCGGGGCCTCCCTGGAGGGGTGGGAGGGGCACGAAACCTGATAAATAACATGGTGTGCGAATACCCTGCTCGCTCAGGCGGGGCCTCCCTGGAGGGGTGGGAGGGGCACGAAACCTGATAAATAACATGGTGTGAGGAAAGGCATGGTATGGTATGGGATGGTGGATGCATGGTATGGTATGGTAAGGTATGGTATGGAGTGGCATGGTATTGGTATGGTATGATACAGTATGGGATGGTGGAGGAAGCGGGAGGAGGAGGAGGAGGAGGAGGAGGAGGAGAGGATGTTCTGGGAAAACAAGAACCCCACTCAGGATGTGGGGAGCAAGACAACGGCACGAACGCGCCTGCGGTCGGGACCGGGAACCTTGCCTCAGCGCGCCGCGGCGGCGGCCCCAGCGACACGCTCCGCTCCGCTGGGCGGGGGGCTGGGAAACGCCCGCGACGTTGACGCTTGGCGACCTGGACGTGGTTCGCGTGTCGCGCCGAAGCATGGTGGGCCAGAACCGGCGGCACGACGCGCCAACCAACGGTTACCGCAATGTCTCAGAGCCAGAGGCCAGGGCCGAGCAGCACGCCAGCCAAAGATCCTGACCGAAGCTTGTCCCCCCCACCCCGTTCTCCCTCCGCCCCTCATCCCCTCCCGACCCGTCCTCCTCCTTCTCCTCCTCCTCTTCCCCCCCCGTGTCCCCCTCCCCAGATCCAGATTTTTTCGCGACGTGGGCCCCTAACGGTCTAGACCCATTCCCCGGGGCCCGTTCTTCACCCTGAAGCATCTTCTGACGGTCCCGAGGCCCAGTGAGGCCCCCCCCCCCGGCCGAAAGGGGTCTTGGAGTCCTTCTCCCGCTCCCTGCCCCCCCCCCCCCCCCTGTCTCCCCCTGTCTCCCCCTGCCTCCCCTCTGCTCCCCCTGTCTCCCCTGTCTCCCTGCCCCCGCCCCCCCCCCTGCCTCCCTGCCCCCCCTGTCTCCCCCCCCCCCCCTCATCCCCTCCCCAGTGGCGGCGGGGGCCGGGCCCCATCGCGCTCCGCGACGGGCTAGGGGCGGCACGCATCTTGCGGAGCTCCTGCCCGCCGCGCAGGAAGCGAGGGGGGAGCGGGGAGGGAGGGATGGCGTAAAGGGGTCCCAGGGGGGGGGAGCGGGGAGGGATTTCTCTGGCAAGGGGGGCCATCATCCCACCACATGGCGAAGAGGCTGACCACTATCTGCGTCGGCTGCTTCTTCTTACATCTCTGTGGCAAGGGCTGAAGTTTATCTTCGTGTCCGTCCTCGTCTTTAGCTTCCTCGTTGGCTTGGGTTCCTTAGGGATTGGCCACAATCATTGTTAATCCTTGTACTGAAGGAGCTCAGGGGCACACACCCACAAATCCGCCGATCCGGCGTGTGAGTTTGAGAAGTCTAAGCTGAAGCTCTGCTTCAGCATGAGCTTTAGCTCTGCTTGGGAGGGGGGGAGGGGGGGGACCTCATTAACTGACGAATTCAGTGCTCGGCACCTCCCCCCCCCGTGCCGGCCCCCACCCCCTTCGATTTCGGCCCCCCCCCCCCGGAGTTATGCTCTGCAAGGGTGAGGCAGGAGAGGGGGGGGGGCTCTGCAAGGGGGGGGGCTGCAAAGGGGGGGGGCCCTCTCAGGCGGGAGCGGGAGCTGCAGGGAAAGGCGGGAGGTCCGCTTTGCAGATGGGCGCTCTGCAAGGAAAGGGGGGGGGGACAGGAGAGAGGGTGGGGTGGACAGCCGGAGAGAGGGGGGAGGGGGACAGGAGAGGGTGGGGGGGAGAGGGGGGGGGGGGTTCAGGAGAGAGGGGGGGGGCAGGAGAGAGGGGGGGGGAGGAAGAGAGAGAGGGGGGGGACAGGAGAGAGGGGGGGGGACAGGAGAGAGGAGGGGTGGGGGGGTGGGGGTCGGATCATCACCATCTCCATCATCATCATCATCATCATCATCATCATCATCATCATCATCATCATCATCATCATCATCATCATCATCATCATCATCACCATCACCATCACACATCACCATCACCTCACCATCACCTCACCATCACCATCACCATCACCATCAACACATCCCATCACCATCACCATCACCATCACCATCACCACCATCAATCATCAACCTCACCACCACCACCACCCCCACCACCACCACCACACCACCACCACCATCTACCATCATCATCACCATCATCATCATCATTCACCACCATCATCATCATCATCATCATCATCATCATCATCATCATCATCATCATCATCATCATCATCATCATCATCATCATCATCATCATCATCATCATCATCATCATCTTCATGAGCGCCCCGGATCGGCGGCAGTGGCCAAAGGCCACTACAATAAACACAAATCCCAGGACTCCCCAAATGTATTTCCCACACTTCCTGGACGTTCGTCCTCCCTCCACTTCCCACATTTTCCCGGTTTTCCGGGCGTCGCCGATTATTTGCGCCTGTTTGCTATTCCCCCTCCTGAGGGATGGAGGGTGGGGGTGCGCGATGGCATGCGCAACGGCGCCATAGAGTTCGCAAGTGAGGGGCAGCGATAGGGGGGGACTGGCATAAGGGGAGATGCATCGACCTGGAATCGGCGATGGAATCGGCGATACATCGCCGATAGTTCGGCGATAGGCCTCCGACAGTGAATCCGCGTCTTCCTGGGCAGGTTGGGGCTATCGGGCTCCTGTCGGCGATCGAAGGGCGACCTGGGTGTCGATGCGCCCCCTCCTAATCATGCCCATCCCCCCCCCCATCGCCGCCTCTGAGCCAGGGCGTGCGCAGGGGCGTGCGCCACGGCGTGCGTGGTGGAGCGCAGCCCCAGTGCCCAAGGATCGGGGAGGGACGGGGCGGAGCCGTCGGGCCGGCCTGGGGCCGAGGGCGCGGGGAGGGAGGCGTACAATCGAGGTGCCGACAGAAGGAACGCTGACTCGGGAACGAAGCCCCTCGGCGGCCCCAGAAGCGCCTGGGTGCACGAGGAGGGCCAGAAGAACAGCCATGGAAGAACCCGGGGAACATCGAGCCCCCTCTGAACCCGAGCTGTGCTCTGTTTCAGCGTCCTGGCTGTAGCTGACGAAGAACCCAGACATGCGACGTCCTGATTTTTTCAGGACGGCGTCCCTGGAAGTCCTGACCCCTTCCCAGGGACCGGTCTTCGTCCTGGGTCGTTTTTTGACGGCCCCGAGGCCCAGCGAGGGCCCCCAGGGGCCGAAAGTAGCCAAAATCTTGCCGTCCTGATTTTTTCACGACGCGATCACGTCTGGGAACAAAAGATCAACCACAAACGTCCGGACTTCCGAATGCCGCCAGGGTCGCTCGAGGTTTTCGGACGTCCTCGTCGGCTCTTGCAGAGGTTTCCGGGCCTCGGGGTGCTCTTCCGGCAGCCGCGCCCTCGCCGACGATCTGGGAGTGCCCGTCTCGTCCCGCACGGCGTGGAGAGACCCGAGAGCCATGCAGAATCGGAGGGAGGACTGGGGAGGAGAGAGGGAGAAGGAGGACGGAGGAGGGGAGTGGGGGATGCTGTGGAGACGGCTCCGTTGCGCGCCCGCTCTCCATTCGCGGACCCGGCTCCGTGGGAGTAGGGCGAGATGGCGGAGGAGGGAAAGGCGGGAGCCGACGAGCAGGAGAACGAGTTGAAGGAGCAAGGGCACGAAGAGAAAGAGGACAATCTATATATATGTATATATATATACGCATAACACCACTTAGCATGGATGGCTGTTGTGGGGACGCCCCAATTGAATATCACACCAAACCACGAAGCGCGATGAACAGGGGTACCGGACTGGATAAATGCGCCGACACACGCAACCTTGGCCAAGCAATCCACGCTTCGAGCCTCGCGGGGCGTGAAGCGTGGTTACTTTCTCGCCCCTGTGGGTGGTCTTGTCCTGATCCCCTTCTCTCTTGCATCCTCGCTCACCCAGCACATGGTCCTTCAAGAACACGGTATGCCAACTGAGCACTGCTGGTCGCAGAAACGACCAAGCAACCTAATATCGCCCTTCGCGCAGCGTGAAACGAGATTCTCGTCGCGTTCTCTCCAGCCCCGACGGCGAACCGCGACCTCGGTCTATTGAGACCATAATCTGCGAAAGGAGCCCTCTCGGTCGGAGAAGCGAGCGCGCGCAAGCGGGGAGCAATATCGCTGCTCCTTGCGGATCTTATTCAGGTGGGCCGCCTCCGCGTTGCACTTCTCCGCCTGCGTCAGAGCATATTGTCAGCTCGTTGCACACATAGCGGCCATCTCCGACCTCAAGCATCCGCCTCATGCACTCTGGATGTGCGCAATATGTAGTGCAGGTTGTGTGGTGCAAGCTATGTGGGGTAAACTATGTGGTGCAAGCTACGTGGCCAAACTTATGTGGTGGAAGCGGTTTGATACCAGCTGTGTGGTGGAAGCTATGCAATGCAAGCTACGTGGTGCTTTTTCATACGCAGTGCAAGCTCGGTGATGGCGTACGCTGCGTGCCTGCAAGCTACGTGGCGCAAGCTCTGCGGTGCAGTGTATATGGTGTAAGCTGGGTGGCGCAAGCTGTGCAGTGTAAACTGAACGGCCTGACGCCCACGAGGCGCCCACGGGCAAGGGCTGGGCGAACGTCTGGAACCGCCCCGCACCAGGCGCCCACGAGGCGTCCACGGGCGGGCCCTGGGCGGGCACTGGGCCGACCAGAGCAAAAAAGACGAGGACCTCCCGGCACGAAGCGCCCAGGAGGCGCTCCCTGGCGGGCACGGGGCGAGCTCCGGGAATACCATGCAATTGGTCATCAGGCATGGCATCGCCCCCGAGCGCAAACCTGCGTTGAAGCCAAGCCTGCTGTTCCGCCCTCGACCTCCATTCGGGCCTCTGTTCTCGTACTCAACCGCCCTTCTGTGTCAGCCCAGGCCCGATCCCCTCTTCCCATCGTCTTCCTGCGCGCTCATCGTCTTACACATTCCTAATGCTTCTCGGTGCTCCCCTTGCAGTCGCAGTCACCATCGTCGTATCAGAAGCAAGAGGGAGAACGATGCTGATGATGATGATGATGATACTGATGATGCTGATAGCGATGATACTGCTGATTATTCTGATGATCATGAGGATGGTTGTGGTGGTGACGATGATGATGATGATGCTGATGCTGATGATGATGATAATGATGATGATGGTGGTAATGGTGATGGTGATGATGATGATGATGATGATAATGATAATGATGATGCTGATGATGATTCGGAAGACGACCAGGGAGGAGGGAGACGAACGGATGATGAAGAAGGAGGGGGACGAGGAAGAGCAAGGGTGGTAGAACATGTTGAGGGAGGAGCAGGAGGAATGAGGGAGGAAGAACGAACACAACAGCAGAAACGCAAAGGACGCAATGTGACATCGAAGAGCCAAAGTCGGGACCTCGAGCGCAATGGGGACTACGCGGCAAGAGCACCTGGTAAACCGCGCAGCCACGACGATCCCACCGAGGAGCGTGATAATAATGATGCTGATGCTGATGTTGATGATGTTGCTGCTGCTGATGATGCGGATGATTCTTGTTCTTACGATCTACTACTACTACTACTTCTACTACTACTTCTACTACTACTACTTCTACTACTACTACTACTGCTACTGCTGCTGCTGCTACTACTACTACTACTACTACTACTACTACTACTACTACTACTACTACTACTACTACTACTACTACTACTACTACTACTACTACTACTACTACTACTACTACTACTACTACTACTACTACTACTACTACTACTACTACTACTACTACTACTACTACTACTACTACTACTACTACTACTACTACTACTACTACTACTACTACTACTACTACTACTACTACTACTACTACTACTACTACTACTACTACTACTACTACTGTTACTACTACTACTACTAGTACTACTACTACTACTACTAGTATTGCTATTACTATTACGATTACTGTTAGTCATCGTATTCGTATCAGTATGCAGTATTATGATTACTGCTACTACGAGTACTGATGTTAGTAAACATAAGCGCACAACGAATCATTATTGCTTCTACTCGTATTCGCACCCTTCTTCTTCCTTTTATCATTATTATTATGATTATTATTATCATGCTTATTATTATATGATGATGCTGCTGATGATGATGATGCTGATGAGGATGAGGATGATGATGCGGATGATGATTATGATGATGATGCTGATGAGGAGCAGGAGGGAGAGGAGGAGGAGGAGGAGGAGGAGGAGGACGAGGAGGTAGCGGCGGAGAAGGACACCCCCGGATGGGGTTGGATAATTCTTGCAATGGGAGTGGGGAGGGAGGGGGCGGAAGGAGGAATGGGGGAAAGGGAGGGGAGGCGGGGAGGGAGGAGGAGGAGGAGGAGCACACTCTCAACAGTCTCGGCTCTTCAAGCAGACTCGGAAGCACCCAGAAAGGGGAAGCAAGGGGGTGGGAGGGAGAGAGGGAGGGAGGGGCCAAGGAGGGAGGAGCGAAACCCAGATTCCCGACGTCATGATTTGTTCACAACGTCGACCCCCAAAGGTCTCCACCCCTTCCCCGGGACCAGTTTTTCGTCCTGAGTCGGTTTTGACGGTCCCGAGGGCAGCTAAGGGCCCCCAGAGGCCGAGAATAGCAATGAACACATCCAGTCGTGATGTTTTCCTAACTCGAGGGGGTCTGGGGAGAGGAGCCCGTGAATCCAGGCCCGCTGCCCTCCGCAGGCAGGCGCCCCCGTTCTGCCCCCCACACTCCCCTCCCGCGGTCCTCCAGTCGGCCCTCCCGCGGGCGATCGGGGGGCCTTAAGGCCCCCCCCCCTCCTCCTCCTCCATTACTTTCCCTATACATGACATTTCCCTGCCGCACCCCGAGGCCAATTTTTGGGGCGGGCCGGGCGTTTCGCCTGCGACTTCCTCACCTGTTATGACCCTGAAGCTGAAACATTGACAACCGTTTCACAGATGGAGGACGGGCCGTTTTCAAAGTGTGGCTCTCGCTTTGGCGCCGCGCATATTCTTTTAAACATTTGCAAGGGTTTCACGGATTGAGGGCAGCCCGTTTTCAAAATGTGGCTCTCGCCTTAGCGCCGCGTGCATCCATCTTTCAAAGTGGGCTCTCCGCGTAGCGCCGCGCACAGTCGTCTTTAAACTTTGCCAGAATTTCACGGGCTCCCATGATCAGCGTACCAGCAATGTTCTTTGGAACGACTCAGAACTATCAAGGTGTAACAAGTACGTTGGTTCGCGGTGTTGAGGTCCCAGATGGTCTTCTGGCACGTTTCAGGACCGTCAATATGCAACAGTCAGGTTGATCCGTGGCGTTGGAATTCCGAGAACAATGTTTTGGCATGCTTCAGGGTCTTCAAACGATTGACCTCCAACGAGGCAGTTCCCTCAGTTGGAACAGTGAAAACGAACCGTTGTAGGGGCCTATGAAGAGGAAGCTAGGAGGGAGGCTATATTCCAACATCGTTGATGACTCTTGGGTTTACACTGGTCCTCCTCCTCCTCCTCTCGCTTTCCCTCCTCCTCCTCCTCCTTCTCCCCCTCCTCCTCCTCCTCCTCTTCCTCCTCCTGCTCCTCCTCATCCTCTGCCTCCTCTTGCTCCGTCCCCCCCCCACCCCGGAGGGGAAGGTCGGCTGCACGCCAGAGCGACCCCGGGCAAGGGGGACTGGTCCCAGACCCCCTCACGACGGGAATCTTGCTGCGATGTTCGGCCTCCGGGGGCCCTTGCCGGGCCGCGGCGCCGTCAGAGAAGGACTCGGGGTGAACAACCGGGCCTGGGGAGGGGGTCGAGACCTCTGGGGGTCGACGTTGGGAGCAAAAAACATGTCGTCGGGGGTCTGGGTTTGGTGCGCGAGCCGCGCACCAGAGGTCTCTCGGCGGCCAGCCCTGGGGGGAAGCGAGAGGGGGGCGGGCCTTCTAAGAAGGCTCGGAAGTCCCCCGGCCTGCTGAGAAGTGTTCGAAGCCTTCTCCGAAGACAAAGGAAACTTCTCAGAATGCCAGAGGACTTCTGAGAAGCCCCGCCACCTTCCGAGAAGGCCTTCTCCCTCTCACCTCCTCCCTCGCTCGCCGCCGAAGAATGACCCTAGGCAAGAGGGACCTTTGGTGCATGAGCCGCGCATCAAGGGTCTCTCCAGCGAAGGGTCACTCTTACGTGTAAGGCATGTTCGTGTCGTGCCGACCCCGGCGTTGGCTTCTGACTCCGCGGGGGCGGTTCAACCTGGACCGATTGGCCGTTTGCGAAACGTCAGATCGTTCAACATCGACCGACTCTGGGTCGCCAGCGGCGTTCCACGTTGAACGCCGGCGGCGGCGGCAGGACTTCCTAGCTGCCCGCTGCTGCAAAAACGGGTGCTCTCCCCGTCATCTCCTGCTGCTGCTGGGAAGTCTCCGGAAGCCGCAAGGAGCTCCCTGAAGGCCTCGGGTCCAAGCGGGAGCCAAGACGTGTCCACAGACCTCGACCCTTGTCCTTCTCCTCCTCCTCCTCCTTCTCCTCCTCCCCGAAGCACAAGCTGGCCCTCTTGAGGGTAAACCGAAGTCTTCGTCGTATGATTTGCATCACCCACAACTCGTAGACAGAACGGCGGTCTCAGGAAGGGATAACGCAATCCAATCAAGGCCGTGTCATTCTGAGCTCGCTCCAGTAGGGCATTTGCTCTCTTGAGGTGTAGGATCCTCGGCTCGTTGTTGAAACCCTACAGCTGCGTCGCCTCAGTCATGATGTGTATGTTGCACTGGCGCAAGAACAGCATGGATGTCAATATGATCCTGAATCCGCGAGCATGAAATCCCGCCCCCATCTTATCGTCAACCCCGTCTAGTATTTGACAGGAAGGAATCTTGCTCAAATGGTCAATCTGTTGCAGAAGTATCGTGCCGTCCTTCGGTCTTGAATATTGTGCGCCGTTGTGAGTGAATGGCAGCTGCTGCCTTTTAGCCGCCCCGAACTTGGCCTCCAACAGTCCGATCAGATACTCCAAGTGCTTCGAGCGGCCTGCCGACAGAAGGTCGTCGTCGACATGGAGAGACCAAGCGGCACCCACATTATCAATGGAGCGTGCCTCTTGAGCCCGATCCCGAATCTTGTCCGGCAGGTCGGCGCGCGTCCAGTAGACGAAATTCTCGTCCCACAAGCTGACTTTGGCGCGAAGAACGTCCACCACATACAATGTCAGAGCTACCTGCCACAACCAATCCGTACATGGGCTTCAGTAGCTCCAAGACAAACAAGTCGACGCCGGGCAGCATGTCCAGCAGGCGCCAGACGTTGGCTGGAGGAGCCAGGATTACCTCGCGCACAATCTCGCAGTTGATCTTCAATTCTTTCGATCGACGCCTGATCTCTTCGACGCCGCGCTGCTGTCCCAGCTCTCGAGTTCGAAGTCCTCGTGAACCTGGGCGGTCGAAACTAAAAGCCTCTGACTCAGCCTGCTGGCCGTGCTCGAGTGGCGCTGCATCTCGCGCTTCTGCTTGTCCAAGAACACGCGCCCGTGCAGCCTGCTCCTAATGATCCACTCCTTTCTAGCATGGCGTCGTACTTCCACATTCTGACCCACGCCGCATCGGCGAGGTTGCTGCTGCCCATCGAGCGCGTCGCCCGGCGCGCGAAGATCTTGTGACCAACGAAGGCTGATAGCTCCTTGAGGTCGGCCTCCTCGACCTTCTTCCAGTGGGTCAGCGCGTCCTCCTCATTCAGGTTGTCAGTCTCCTTGGCGCCGACGTGGCTCTGCACTTCGCAGGTGCGAGAACCGAACAAGATGCGCCAGCTCTGATTCCATGGCCCCGTGATCGTCCACAAGGCTTGTGAGGAGCTCCAAGGAAGCTCGCCGTTCTGGATGCTCGTCAGGTAGGAAAGCGACTCAGCATGATCTTCGATGCTCGTCAGGTAGGAAAGCGACTCAGCATCGTCCATGCACGACTCCTTCAGCTTATTGATCATATCCTCTTCGCCGCCTTGCCAGTTGATCGCGCTGTTGAGGACGTTGTAGCGGGCGAAGAGGTCTTCGTCCTGTACTGGAAGAGTGTCTCTAACATTATCTTGTTCTGATATCTCACCTGTGGCCGTGACCTGCGGTGAAGCTGGCGCCGTCTGCTCAGGCAAATCGCGGTCATGAAGCGGAAAGAGTTCCTCCGCTACTTCAAGAGTCTGCCCGGCGGTTGCCTGCTGATCCGCCGGTGGCGTCGGTTCACGGTGCTTCATGCCATCAGTCCGTTGCCGAGGATGTCTGGGTAACATGCTCGTCGTGCTAGACTCTACCATGTCACTTTGAGGTCGCTTGTCATGAGCGGTTCTGTCGCCCCCAGCTGCACCTCCTGTTCGATCGGCCTGCGCGTCCCAACCTTGCTGAAGTAGGTCGCTCAGGTCTCTAGTCAGGTCCACTGTATCAAGCTGTGCTGCTGGCCCTGTTTGCAATGGTGCTATTTCCGTGTTCTCCACAGTCGGTCCGTTGTGACTTGACCTCGAACGTTCTCGTGCGTCCTGGGATGATAGAAGGTCGCAATGATGTAGTGGTGCCTGTACTGCTGGCTCTGCCTGCAGCGGTGCGACGTCCATCTGCACTGAGACTGGATCTAACAGTGGCCGAGCCGCCGCAGCTCGTGCGTCCCAGTCGCGCTGGAGCAGATCGCTCAGCTCTCCTGGCAAATCCATGCTGGCGGCCTCTGGTGCTGTCGATGGTGCCGGTCGCGCTGGAGTAGTTGGTGCTCGTGAAAGTGCTGGCTGAACTTGACCGTCTTGTCCCATTGTCGTGTCGAGCGTGTCCGAGGTAGTATCTCGGCACGTACTCAAATCATGAACATATTCATCTGGTACTGGAAGTCTACGTATCTCCCGATTTCCTGCCACTGGAGCCCCTGCCTCTGGATGATCCACGACAGGTGCCGCGGCTGGAACGATGCGGTCATCGGCTTGATGCGGTGGTGACCGTGGTGATGACTCCCGAGACGGAGGAAGAGGCGGCTCCGCAAAAGTCTCATTCTTCAAATCCAATCGACTCCCTTCGGCAAGAGGGCGGACAGATGCTGCGTCCATCCAGTCGTCCAGGTCAGGTATCAGGCTGATCATATCCGCCACGTCGCGGTCCACATCTCTGATACTGTCAGGCACTGCTTTGATGCGGGAGAGGTACTCCATGTCTGGAACTCGATGCTCATCAAGGAAAGGGTCTGACAAAGCAGGCATCGAGTATAACATCAGGAACGACGTGTTCTCCCACTTAGGAGTAGCCAGACTGTTGATGACCACTCCTTTGCTCGGGTCCACCTCGAACGTGAAGTAGTTGGCGTGGTCTCTCCTTTTCCAGAATACCAGCAGACCGAAGTTGACGCCAGATAACGACGGAATCCGTCGCAGCGATGTGCCATGCAAGATGCCATCAACACCTTTCAGCTGGAAGACGGTCTTGTACGTTCTCATGCTCAACTTCCAAGACTGAATGTTCACTAAGGTCTTGGCATCTGGCGCGCACTTCATCTGTCCGTCCGAACAAATCGTCTTTCCAAGCCGCGTCACCTGACCGTAAACGCTGCCGTCCACAATGTCCATCAGGCTCCTGAGCGTGTCGAGGTTCTGGTCGACCTCGGAGACAGAAGCTCAAAATTGGAAGGCCAAGAATCCGACCAGGTGCTTACGCATGTGTCGAACGGGAAAGATATACGGCACACCATTCCACACGACAGTAGCCGTGCCCTCTGAGACCTTCACCAACTCTGCCGGGCCACGCCAGCCCGACTGGTCTCTGCGTTCTGGAAACCTGTAGATGTCCACGCTGTCACCTACCTTGACGTGAGTCTGAGGGCCATGCTGTTGCACTCGTGAACTGTTGGCTCGTGCGATCCTGTCCTCGACGATCGCGCGTGCCATCTCCGACTTCGCAAGGCGGCGAAGTATGACCGCTGCTTCGAAAGGGGTTTGGGCAACTGACATCTGCGCCCTGCACGGAGTCCTGGTAGTGACCTCCAGGTCGCAGTAGTCATTCGGCGTGAAGCCCAGGGCCACCCGTAGCTGACCATGCTGTTCGAGACCATGGCGGCCTCCTGCATCAACTCCACATCGGAGATCTCGAAGCCCTGCATGGCACATGTCCTCTCGAGCTTCATGGCGCACAATCCAACCAATTGAATCCATCTCTCCACGGGGCCTGTCATAGTGATCGTCGGTGCAGGCATGTCGCCTCTGGATGTTCATCTAGTCGCACGTTCTCGAACTTAGTTCTGACGCGAGTCCACCTTCTTGGTCAAAGACCATCACCTGCATCGGCCCGAAGTATCGGGCCCAGCATCCCATGATGGTGGTCAAGAACTCCTTCGGAGTCCTGTCTGGAACACAATCATGTCCGGCACGGGCGCATGCCAGAACCTGATGTGAAAGCCCAGCAGCAGGCGCATGATCTCCTTCCGGTCGGTAGCCTCCTTGAGTCGGGAGACCATCTTGCCCATGTCGAAATTCGGCTTCACCTCGTACCACTTCTTCATTGCAGTGTCTGGCTCAGGTGGAGCCGTCTTCTTCAGAATCCTCTTTGCTGGTCGCTGATCCGTCGGCTCTGGAGGGAGCGGCACTTCAACTCAAGGAACACCCAGAACTGTCTCAGATGCTGAAGGTGGAGCCAGATCAAGCGGCTTGATGGCCGCCCCATCTTCATCTTTGGACTCCTCCTGGATCTCTTGCTCGACCTGAGGCTCTTCATCCACAGGTGCTGCTGCTGCTGGCTCTGGTGGTTCGTCGTCTGCAGGTGGTGCTGCTTGTGGTTCTGGTGGTTCGTCTTCCGGGTCGTCAGGCGCCGTCGGTTCCGCGGGTTTCTTCGGCGCGGCTCTCCGTGCAGGAGGTCGTGCAGGTGCTGGCTTGCAGTTGCCAGGTGTGCGCGTGTGCTCTGCTTCAGTCTCAGTGCCCAGTCGGCATCTTTCGCAGCCCTAGAAAGTCTAGTCTCACGGTCTTGATGATGTCTGTCGGAAGCGCATCGCAGAACAACTTGGGATAGACTGCTGCCTTGGCCGTGCGCTTGATGCCGTCGACCGCGCCAGTGAGATGGCCGCGCGCAGCTTTGCACCTGCAGTGTCTCGTACTGGCCCGAAAAACAAATGTCGCATCCAATCGTGCTTGTTTCCCCACTGGCTCGCCGAGTTCGTCGGTGGCAACGTGAGATCATTGATCGGCGGCAAACGTCCGCATGATGTCCGCGTTGGTAATGCTCACGTAGTCTGACTTGGTCCAGAAATCGCTGTTGCGAGGAGTCTCTGTCAGGTGGTACTGCTCGGTGCCCAGTGTCTGCTGAACATCTTCATGCATGAAACTGATCGCTGGAGCCTGACGTCGTCTGCCCATTTGCAGTGCCACAGGATTCTTGTGCCGGCTGGCGATAGACCACGGTGCGCGAGCTAGCGACCACAGCGTTGCACCGATGACGCATCTCTCGCGAAAATACGCCAACAACTGCTGATGGTGATTCTCTGCATGTTCCAGCCGCATCGATAGTCCACTGGAAGGCCCACGACGAGTCCATTCATAACTGCGGGACGGTTGAGCCTGCCGCTGCCCGACATGCGCTCCTGTGCGTCCACATGATAGATGCCCATGTGGTCCATCCAGTCCTTGAGGTTCTCAGGCGTTGCCACGGGCAGCTGGGTCTCGAAGTAGAGCTCCTCTGGCGTCGCGCGGTACATGGCCTCGTCGGTTTTCATGGTGTTCGCGTCCGATGTCTTGGCCCAGAGATGAGCTCCAGTCCACCTCGGCGCCTTCCATTGACGCCGCCTTCTGTAGTAGTCCTTGCTGTCCAGGTAGGACACGTCCGTGTCGCTCTGGCTGTGGTAGGCGGTCTCCTTTCTCACTCTCATGCTACTCTCTGGGGTCTGCGCTTCCTCGTAGTGGTGCAATCCTGCCGTCTTCGCGCCAACACCTGACTGAGACGTCGTCTCTCTCTCTCTCTCTCTCTTCCCGCTTGGTGCGCAGCCATGCGAGTCAGGTGCATGGGCCTGTTGCGGTGCCGTCTCCATCCTCCCGCTGGGCTTTGCGCTGCGCGAGTCAAGTGCATCGATGCTCGTTGCCAGTGCTGGTGCATCGCGTTCGCCGTCCGCATTTGCCATCGGAGCGGTCTCCTGAGTGAGTGTCGTGCTTTTGGGCGCGTCCTCGTCGAATGCCTTTTCAACGTGAGCTGTTGCTGCCTGCCGAAGCTGAACTCGCTCTGCACCGATGCTGGCGGCAGGATCATCTATGGCAGAAGGGTCGTGGCCCGAGTCAGTGCGTAGCGCTCTCGTATATGTCGTAGGTCGAGCCTCGTTCCCGACCCCATCGAGAGCGCCGACGATCAGGGCTCCGTCTCTGTTCGGGAGAATGCCTGCAATAAGGGCCGTCGCCTTGTGGATCGTGGTGTCCAACGGCATGGGCAATGGGCGCCGACTGCCATTTCCTCCAAGCATATTCATCGTAAAGCTTGAGTTTGGGAGCGCAGTCCAGTTGAGAGGTATCTTGCCCAGACCCAAAGAAGGATTCGCCAATCCATCTCTGCCAGATATCCTCGCCGATGACGGTTTGACCCCAGGCTTTAGCCGCGAGGCCAGAGAAGTGTCCAGCAGATTTCCCGCAGCGAGCAGATTTCCCGCAGCGTCGGTACCTCTTAGGCCTTTGGCAGCGCCTGGTCCAATGATGATGCCCAATCGTCTGTCACCGCGCACGGTGTGATATGCCATCGCGCTGCTATCAATTGGATCATCGCCCCCCATGGAAAAATCATGCTGGCTCAACAGCGCTGTGTGCATGATATATGCAAGTGGGCCTTTCGTCGGTGATCCGATTGGCGCATTCGTCGATGTTGGCGGAGGCCCATGAGATCATCCTCATCATCACTTGTTGTAGGCGTATTTGTCCGTCGGATAAAGTCAAAGAGAAATGTCGATGTCGCGGGTGCCGAAGATTCCCTCGAGTCGCTGGCGTTGCCCTGTCCAGCCGGCGATGCAGGCTGTTCAGCCTGACGTCGAACAGGCGTCTCAGCGATCGGGTCCAGGAGCGATGCCTTCGGCCTGATCTCTGCATTACCACTTTTGCCTCCTCTGCCTTTGTTGCCACCTCTCTGCGGTCGCCTTTAGGAGTAGTCGTAGTGCTCGTCATTCTCGTGATCCAGGTAGCGCTCGTCATACATGCCGTCGGCACCCTTGTCAATGCGGTACTCAGGGCAGTCGTAATAGAAGGAGGATTCGTCAGCAGTGTCCGTGGGGAAAGGCGAGGGTGGCATATTCCACGAACCTCCACTCGATGACATTGAAGGTGCTGACTGCGACTGCTTCGTGGGTAGACCATCGTACGCATGGAGATTGATCCGCAGGTCGTTGTCGCCCGTGTTCACCGAGTGAAGCGAGGTTGTCGAGAATCCATGTCCCGTCGCGAAGCCATGTCCAATCTTCTCCTGGGGCGCTTGAGGCTGATTCCTGTTTGCCGGGCAGTTCTGGCTCTTGCGCCACTTGGGCCCGCAAGTGCTGCGTCCGCTACCTTTGCCGCCACCGTTGCTGCCAGAACTGCTATGCTTACCCTTTTTGCCTTTGCCGCCTTTGTCGCTCCAGTGGCTTGCGTCGGCTGGCTCCTCAAAGTGCTGCTTGTTCCATCGTCCTTTACCTCTGCCAAAACAACCTTTTGATTCGCTTCGCCCATTCGATTTCTCTCTGCCGCTACGTCCTTTGCCTTTCCGCCGATAGCCTCCGAACCGATAGCGAGGTCGAAAGCCTGACATCAGGTGCGCCTGATCCAGGTCCATCTCAGTCAGCCACGCACCGATCTCGTCAGCCTCGCACCAGATTCCGCCGTCGTCATATGCTCTATACGATGCTTCGCCAGGTTCCGCTCAGTATTCTCGGTAGTGTAGACCACTCTCCTCGTAATGGGTCCAAAGTATGAGGCTCTCGCCGCCTGCGTCGTAGTCCTGCTGGTATTCGAGAACATGCTGGGTTTCATCTGCGTCATCTACGTAGTGGCCCTGGCGAGGACTTCCTGATGCCATACTGTCTGAGATTTCGCATGACCTCCATCGATATGCACTGTGATGTCGCTGATACGCCATTGAGGCAAGCCGCACCACTTGAACACCACATGCGTCCGACCGACATTACTGATGGTGAGGCCCGCCTTATCATTTGCTTCCTGATATATCTCTCTCTGAAACTGAGCAAGAACTCCTGCAACGATTGGTTGCCACGTCTCGTGCCTAAGAACTTATCAAGACGCTCTCCTTGCTTGTCCTGATCGTGAATTTCGAAAGTTGCCGTCGATTTCTGCATGACATGTCCTGCTCCACTAATGCTGGCCTCCTGAATGACTATACCACGTGCATCTCGCTCTCTTTCAAGTCGTGGTAGGACCAGCGCAGCATCTCCTTTTATTACAGCTCCAGTCCGAATAACCTCTAGATTCATCGCGATGGTAGCTCTGTCCAACGCACGTGCCGCCATAGCAGGTCCTGTTTCTCGTTCGTCCAGCGGCGTCAGCCGCCACCACAGGCGTAATCTCTGCATATAGTCCTTGAAGGGATCAGTATCATCACCTGGCTTCCAACCAAGCGGAACGTATCGTGTGCACTCCTGCAACGATTGAGGTGTCTTGTAATCTGCCATGGCCGCAGAATGTATCACAGTGCTCAAGGTATACGATATCAAACTCTTGCTTTTGCTTGACCTGATCGTCCGGTGGTGAAGTGATGCTCCACGAGAAACGACGCCTGGTAGACCACCAGGCCGGGCATTGGGTACTGTAGCTTCACTCTTGAAGATGCTGATCCTCGCAGTGAAGGTGCACACGGAGTCGCACAGCAGGTGCGCGAGGCCGAGGATCGTGCTCCTCGAATATTGCGCCGCCTGGCGGGGCGCCGCGCGCGCGTGGGCCGCGCGCGGAGGGTATTGGAACCTTAGCTCCACTACCTAACTGAGATGTTTGTACCTAGCGAACCCGCATCCTGGAACATTAGTATGGGTTACAATCCGAAGATGCTTGCTTCTACAAACCTGTTGTGCTATACATCTCTGAACAAATACTATACTTAATCTTAGTCAAAGGGGGGCTCACACACATGAAATCTCACTTCTCCCTCCCCCGCCTCCCCCCCTCCCTCCCCCCCCCTCTCTCCCTCCCCTCCCCCCTCCCCCCCCCCCTCCCTCCCCCCCTCCTTCCCTCCCTCCGTCCCCCCTCCCTAACCCCAACCCCGACGCCCTCTCCGCCCTCGGCCTCCAGGGGGCCCTCTAAACCTCAGGGGCGCCAGGCTCACGACGCCTGGGGACGCACTGGGGCTGGAGAAGGCCCGGAGACTAGGAGGAGGAGGCGGAGGAGGAGTAGGAGGAGGTGGAGGTGGAGGAGGAGGTCGTCCTGGGGGTGCTCGTCCTGGGGGGGGATTTTCTGCCCAGGACGTGGAGGAGGAGGAGGAGGAGGAGGAGGAGGAGGAGGAGGAGGAGGAGGAGGAGGTCCCACCTTGAGTTAGCGCAGCGTCAAGAATGAGGAGGAACAGGGACGGCAAGGTGCACTGCGGGCACCGCTGCGCTGCAGTGGGGGCCCGACCACCAGAAACCTTCCACAAGAAACCCATCCCGCAGACCACAGGACGTCCATTTATGCTCGCTGGCACGGGGAGGACCTCATCGAGGGCGCCACGAAAGACGCGGAGAGCGCCACAACGGCATGCCGGACTTTCAGCCGAAGCTCCCGGGCTGATAACGTCAGCACCATTGCTCCGCCCTGCAGATGTCCTGACCAGCGCGACCCTCGCGGGTCGTCTGGCGGCTCTGGATGTTGGCGTGTGCAGCCCGGAGGCACAAGGCGTCGGCGAGGACTGCTGCAACGCGATGCACGCCCGGAAGCTCAACGACTACCGCGGCCACCTCGCGGAGCTGGCGGCGGCGGGCATCACGTACGTGCCCACCGTGTGGTCCGCCTACGGCCGCGCCCACCCGGAGGCGCACGCGGCGCTGCAGGCGCTGGCGCTGCGGGCTGCGCGGCGCTGCGGGCTGCGCTGCCACCGGGCGCTGCTGCGCAGGACGCAGGCGGCCATTGGAGTCGCCATCTGGCGGCGCGCCGCCGCCATGGTCCAGGCGTGCCTGCCCGCGCTCACGCCGGAAGAAGAGCGCCTGCTCTTCAGTGAAGGGGCGCCGGCGTGGGCTTGAGGCGGCCTCAGGCTAATGTCGCGCCGACAAAAAAATCCCCCCACTGGTTTGCTATTCTGGGGAGGTTGGGTGAGGGCAAGGGGATGGGTGAGGAGGGGTGGACGTTGCAGGGCCCCTGTGGAGAGCATGTTGCGGTTTCCCCCGCTCCCCTCCGTCCATCATCTCGTCTCTATCTCCTCTTGCCTCTGCTTCATGTGTGTGTGGGAAGGCCGATCCCAAGATAGCGCAGCCACTTCACCTGCATCGTGTCTTGGCTCGGGGGCACGATAAGGGCGTGCCTATCCCAGCGCGAGAACATCACCCGACCACCCCTCCAACACGGGTCGAGACTACCCGTCCAGGTCCGGTCATTTCGGAGACTTTGGTCCCGGGGTGCTCCGGGCGTCTGCGAGGTCGACTTCGTAAGCCATATCGTTCTTCCCTGAAACAGACGGTTGGTAGAATATGCATGAGCACAACTAATCGCATCATATGTACACAATGATGATCTCGCAGGCGCGGCCCGCCGGCGGCCCGCCCAAGTCGGGCAGGGGGCCGCTGGACACGTTGGAGGTGGGCGGCGCTGGCGGTGGGTGCCCACCGCGCCTCGACAGCCGCTTTGCTCTCGCGGGTAGCGGCCGCCGCACCCACGGCCACCTGGGCGGCGCCGACATCCTGTTCGGAGGGGGAGGCTGCCCTCAGCCTGCCGCCGGCGCAGGGCCTCGCCAACAGCCTCCTGCCGCCATGGCGAAACCATCGAACCCCCAGAAACCCAGGACACCCTGGAGGCAAGCAGGGTGTTTCTTGGCATGGGCCTCAGCAGGAAAAGGCATACTATCCATCACCCACACTGATCACTCCGACACGCGAAGCCGTTTCGTAAACGCCCCCAGGGAAGGAATTGAACAGGGCAGGACTGTTTAGTAAACGCCAGTTGTTGGGCCCGGGTGGCTTTCCCTCCCTTGATACATGCATCCTCACACGCTGCCGATGCTGCATGCCCGCCTCGAGGTAGGCGCGGCCCGTGGCGAACATGGGGAACAGCCCGTCCTGCATAGAGAAGGCCATCATCACCTCGATCCGGGGGAAGGGGTTCGAGTGGGAGATCTACTGCAGAATTCATTTACCTCAGAACTGTTTTTTTCCCATCGAACCTGCGACAAATGAATAGAACTGTCGTAGATCATTTGCATATTCGACGAGAATCTCAAGTTTGGATAAACCAATCCTGTAGCCGATCCCCTACCCGAGGGATGGGGGGGGGCCCGCCAGCACGAAGGCCGAACAGCTGCTTATACAGGGCCCCTCCTCTGACGGAATGCCTGCTCGGAGAGTTCCGGGGTCGGTGCGGTGACAGCCTGCACGGTGAGCTCAACATCCCGAGGAGGCATCACCGCACGGCCAGCCACCGCTCTGGGCCCCAGGCCCCTCTGGAGGCCCTGGGCTGCCCGAGACACCCTCGGAGACTGGCCCCAGCCCCACCGCCGTGCGGCCACCCCGGATCCCCACTGACTCACCCGACGGTGATGTCACCGCGCCGTTTTGTGCCTTCCGACTCCTGGGACGGGGGGGGGGACAGTCTTGCTCTCCTCCTTTCCCTCCTCCTCCTCCTCCTCCTCCTCCTCCTCCTCCTCCTTCTCCTCCTCCACAAGCGACCGCCCGAATCGGGATCCTGGCAGATGGCGTCGGAGGATCGCGCCGCATCGCCGATGCGTCGGCGGCACACCGGCGCCGTCGGCGTGGAGGAACTCAGTCTCCACGTCGAGCCCCACCGCCGATGCAGCTCGACGCGGCGCGAGCCAAACCTTGGGCGGCCTGGGCCCTCCCTCGCCTCGTGTGCCCCGTCCTCCCCCGGGAGCCGATGCCGCGCAGAGCAGCAACACCGCAAGACATCAGGACCGGAACCTCCCCTGGGGACGAGGAAGAGGGGGAGGGGGAGGGGGAGGAGGGCAAGCTAGGTGCGCTCGCGTCATATCTGACATCCTACCCCTCCCTCCCATCCCTTACCATGGCGCAGAGCCCCTCTCTACTCGCACAGTCGGATGTCAAGCAGGGCGATGATCCCGAAAGGGTACACGATGCATTGTAGAGCACGGCATGGCATGGCGTAGAAGAGCACCGCGAAGCGTAGTATCAACCTGTAATTGCATTGCATGCCGTGGCATGGCACGGGAAATGACGCCAGCGCTGCAGCGGGAACACGAGTCGAAACGAGCGGAAGCGCGGAAATGCGGCCAACGCTGCAGCGGGAGCACGATTCGGAACGAGCGGAAGCACGGACATCAGGCCAGCGCTGCAGCGAGAGCACGATTCGGAACGAGCGGGGCCCGAAAATGAGGCCGGCGCCTCAGCGAGAGCAGCATTTTGAGCCTGTTTTTTTAGACCTTGGCAAGTTTACTTGCATGGACGGGGGGGGGGGCTGAGCATGAAACAAGCCGCAAACGACTTGCACGTTCAGGGCGGCGCGGAGATCACGCAAGTCGAAAGGCACTTGCACGCTAGTATTCGCTTGAAGAGGGGCGAGGGGTGGGGTGGTGGGGGTGGGGGGGGGGGGGGGGCGAACGCCATGCAAGTAAACTTGCCTGAATCCCCAAAAACGAGCTCTTTGGGAAAAATTGCAAGCGAAAGCCTAACTCCGGGGAAGGCTTCCCGGGCGCCAGAAGCAGAAATTCAGCATTTTCAAAAAAATTGTATTGGAATGGCCTTTTTTCGGCGCCGCCTCGGAACTCGATTTTCCGGCGCCGGCCGGAACTGGCTCCGGACCCGGCCAGGGCGCCGGCCCGGGCGCCGGCTCGGGCGTCCGGCCCGGCCCGGGCGCCGGCTCGGGCGCCGGCCTGGGAGTCGGAATCGGCCCGGGAAGCCTCCCTCCCAAGAAATTCAGCTTTTTCAAAAGAAAAAAATGTATATTAGAATGGCCTTTTTTCGGCGCCGCCTCGGAACTCGATTTTCCGGCGCCGGCCGGAACCAGCTCCGGACCCGGCCCGGGCGCCGGCCCGGGCGCCAGCGGAAATGAGGCCAGCGCTGCAGAGCACGATTCGGAACGAGCGGGGCCCGAAAATGAGGCCGGCGCCTCAGCGAGAGCAGCAATTTGGAAAAAATGCAGGCGAAAACCCAACTCCGGGGAAACCTGTGTGTAAAAAAACAGTACGCGGGGGGGGAGCGAATATTCTGAAGACGTCATCAGGGGAAGAGGGAGAGTAGTATTCATATTGAGTTATTGTGGAGGAGGAGGAAGAGGAGGAGGAGGAGGAGGAGGAGGAGGAGGAGGAGGAGGAGGAGGAGGAGGAGGAGGAGGAAGCGTAGGAGGAGGAGGGGGGGGTCGGGGAACACTGAGAACGCACGTATGGAACCCTTCCCACATCCGACGATATTCTTCAGGCTGGGTGTTCTTCCTCGATTGCGGCCTCCGGGGCATGTTTTCGGGCCCTGGGGCCACCAGAAAAGGATCTGGGACGAAAAAGCGAATCCTCCGCCCCTGAGATTCACAGGGTGGGGATAAAACAGTTCGGGGCCCAGGGATGATAATAAAGGTTTTTTCCAGCAGTTCGCAGCATAGAGGACGTTGATGATGATGCTGACGCTGAGGATGATGATGATGATGATGCTGATGATGATGATGTTGATGTTGGTGTTGATGTTGGTGTTGATGTTGTTGATGATGGGGATGCGAATGATGATGGGGATGATGATGATGATGATGATGATGATGATGATGATGAGTGACAGGGGTGGGATGAGCAGATAGTCGTAGTATTAATGGTAGTAGTAAAGACAGTAGTAGTAGAAGTAGAAGTATACATAGAAGTGGAAGTATAAGCATAAGTAGTAGTAGTAGTAGTAGTAGTAGTAGGAGTAGTAGTAGTAGTAGTAGTAGTAGTAGTAGTAGTAGTAATAGTAGTAGTAATAGTAGTAGTAGTAGTAGTAGTAGTAGTAGTAGTAGTAGTAGAAGTAGTAGTCTTAGTAGTAAAAATGATAAGAGTCATAGTACTCGTAGTAGTCGTAGTAGTCGTCGTAGTAGTAGTCGTAGTAGTAGTAGTACTAGTAGTAGTAGTAGTAGTAGCAGTAGCAGTAGTAGTGGTAGTAGTAGTAGTAGTAATAGTAGTAGTCGTAGTAGTAGTAGTAGTAGTAGTAGTAGTAGTAATAGTAGTAGTAGTGGTAGTAGTAGTAGTAGTAGCAGTAGTAGTGGTAGTAGTAGTAGTAGTAGTAGTAGTCGTAGTAGTAGTAGTAGTAGTAGTAGTAGTAGTAGTGTAGTAGTGGTAGTGGTAGTGGTAGTGGTAGTGGTAGTGGTAGTAGTAGTAGTAGTAGTAGTAGTAGTAGAGTAGTAGTAGTAGTAGTAGTAGTAGTAGTAGTAGTATAGTAGTAGATAGTAGTAGTAGTAGTAGTAGTAGTAGTAGTAGTAGTAGTAGTAGTAGTAGTAGTAGTAGTAGTAGTAGTCGTAGTAGTCGTAGTAGTAGTAGTAGTAGTAGTAGTAGTAGTTAGTAGTAGTAGTAGTTAGTATAGTAGTAGTAGTAGTAGTAGTAGTAGTAGTAGTAGTAGTAGTAGTAGTAGTAGTAGTAGTAGTAGTAGTAGTAGTAGTAGTCGTAGCACTAGAAGTAGTAGTCGAAGTCGTAGTCGTAGTAGTAGTAGTCGTAGTAGTAGTAGTAGTAGTAGTAGTAGTAGCTGTTGTTTGTAGGGGAAGGAGGAATCAGGAAGGAGGAGGGAGGAGGGAGGGAGGAGGGTTGGATGGATTTCTAGATAAACAAGCTTGCTGACCTATCACAGTCCTGGTGAACAACCTATCAAGTCAGAAACTTGTTCAAGCTCTCGTGTCGGGGGGCTTATCTCGGGCATGAAAATGAAAATCCGCCGGCCCCCTTGTGGGGACACCAGGCTGTAGGACGAGGGTTTTCGGTTCCCTACGCGAATTACAGCTTCCAGTTTCCACTGCTACACTTTTGCTTATTGCTGCTTACTGTTCCTTGTTGATGGACCGCGCGAGGAGGGGGGAGCCGAGAAGGAATCTAGTTACCACGCCCGAGTCGCGTGCTCCGTATTCGTGGGGGGGGGGGGCGTCGGACAAGTAAACATACAACAAAATCGCGCCCCCGAGGCTATACACTTTCGTAAATTATACAATGCTCGCGTCCCCGAGGCCATAGACCCTGACGAATTACGCAATACTCGCGTCCCCGAAACCACAACCCTCGCAAAGTACACCTTGTTCGCGCGCCCCGAAACCGTACACCTATGTAAATTACATCGTGCTTGCGTCCCCGAGGCCACAAACGCTTGTAAATCACGCAATGTTCGCGTCCCCGAAGCCATAAACCCATGTGACTTACACTATCTCTGCGGCCCCGAAGCCAGAAACCTGTGTAAATGGACCACCATTTGCGCCCCCGGAGCCATACACCTTCGTAAATTATGCAATAATCGCGTGTCCGAAACCATACAACCTTGTAACTTACGCAATACCAGCGTCTCCGAAGCCACAAACCTGTGTAACGTATTTATATTGGCGAACCCGAAACCAGAACCCTCGTAAATTACGCGCTATTCACTTATCCGAAGCCATAACCATAGAAATACAACGTTGAGTTCAACAATATCATCAGAATCTCAATGTGTCGTGCTGTCTTGCCGATTACTCATTGTCTTCGCGTGAAGTCCCGACGCTGCTTCACGGCGGCGCCAAGGCCTTATGATTTCGCTCTTGCATTGCCCATTATCCGAGAGAGGGGCCGACTGCAGGAGGCGAAGCCATCACGGACAATGATGATATAGCAGTACTAGCCGTAGTCGTAGTCGTCGCCGCAGTCGTATTGGTAGTTGTCGTCGTTGCCGTCGTCGCCGCCGTAGTAGTAGTAGTAGTAGTAGAAGTCGTAGCAGTAGTAGTAGTAGTAGTAGTAGTAGTAGTAGTAGAAGTTGCAATATTACGAGTCGTACTAGTAGTAGTAGTAGTAGTAGTAGTAGTAGTAGTAGTAGTAGTAGCAGTAGCAGTAGTAGTAGTAGTAGTAGTAATATTCATAGTGGTAGTAGGAGTAGTAGTCGTAGTAGTAGTAGTAGTGGTAGTAGTAGCAGTAGTAGTAGGCTTAGTAGTGGAGATAGTAGTAGTGGTAGTGGTAGTGGTAGTGGTGGTGGTAGTGGTAGTGGTAGTAGTAGTAGTAGTAGTAGTAGTAGTAGTAGTAGTAGTAGTAGTAGTAGTAGTAGTAGTAGTAGTAGTAGTAGTAGTAGTAGTAGTAGTAGTAGTAGTA
>CAUYUJ010016596.1:97617-115117 GCA_963575745.1 Prorocentrum cordatum
CTCCATTTGGTTTTTTGGGGAGGGGGGCCGATGTGTCAGAGGGTCCTTTTTCGGCCCCTGATCGTGGCCCCCGAGGGGGGGAGCTACTTGTAGTACCCCCTCACCTCTTTTGACCGACCGCCTCCAAGATGGTCCCAAGAAGCGCTCCAGGGCTCCCGAGAGGCCCCCAAGAGGGCTCCAAGAGCGCCCAAAGAGGCCGCAAGAGAGCTTTAAGAGGCACCCGAGAGGCACCCAAGAGGCCCCCGAGCGGCCTCAGAGAGCCCAAGATGACCTCCAAGATGGCTCAGACAGCCCAAGCTGGCTCAAGATGGCTCCCAAAATGCTCCAAGCGGCCCCAAGACCGCTCCAAGACGGCTCGAGATGGCCACGGATTCTCCCAAGCCTCCCTCGCTGTTTGACTATGCGTGTCTCTTCCTCTCTCCCCCTGTCAACTCTCATGGGCATCGTTTCTGGATGGGCTGGTGGGGATACTTTTTGGTCAACAGGCTCGCGAGGCGGTTCGAAAGCCGTCCGAACACGAGTCTGGTGGGGATACGCGAAGCGTCAAATAATCCCTCAAGGGATGCCACTTCCAAGCAGCTGTCAGAGCGCGCCGCAAGGCGGTGCGCTCGATGACAAACCTTGCGGCAAAAGGATCTTCCCTGGGATGCCGTGCTGAGCGGGCGGGCCGGGCCGCTCCCGCTCCCCTCCCCAGGCATGCGGCGTCCTGATTTTTCCAAGACGGCGTCCTCGGAAATCCCAACCCTTTCCCCGGGGCCAGTTTTTCGTCCTGAGTCGTTTTTTGACGGTCCCGAGGCCCGGCGAAACCCCCAAGGGCCGAAGATAGTGATAGTGAAAAACTGGCCGTCCTGATTTTCTTACGACGCGATCGCGTCTGGGCCTCCCTCCCCCGCCTCTCACAACCAGCAACACTACCACGTCCTTCCTGCAGAGGCAGCCGAGGAGGCCACTGGACAGGCAGCCGAGGAGGCCGGCAGAGCGGCGCAGACAGGCGCAGGCCCTCCCCCTCCCGAGGGGGGGGAGGGGCGCGAGAGAGGGGCGAGGGAGGGGGGAGGGAGGGAGGAGGGGAGGAGGGGAGGGGAGGGAGGAGGGGAGGGAGGAGGGGAGGAGGGAGGAGGGGGGGGGAGGGAGGGGCGTCATGAGCGTCATGAGCGTCATCGGAGCGCCGCGTCTGAGGCACAGACTAAGCGCAGAGGTGTGGGCGGCCTCGACGCCGCCCCGACTCCCCCCGAAGGGGGCGCCAGGGAGACGGCGGGGTCGTCCACGGCTGGGCGGACTCGTCGCCTCCCACACGCCCGCCGAGTAGCCCCGCGCCAAGCTGGGGTCTCAGGGGTCGCCCTGGGAGACGACGGGCCCGTCCAGCGGGCGGCCCTCAGAAGAGGAACGCATGGATGCCGAAGGCCAGCGCGAACACCGGGCGCACTCGGCGCGGGCACCTCGCGGGAGCAGACCTCCTCCACGAGCGATGCCCAAGGTGGCACGGGTGGCTACCGCGGCGGGCGGCCGCCACTCCCTGCCGCATCGGAGCCGATGTCGATGCCGCTGGCGCGGAACTCCGCCTCCAGCGCCTTCACGATCGTCGCTGGCTCCGCGTCGGGCCGGTCCGCGATGGCGCGCACGCACGCCGCAGCGACAGCCTCCGACATCTCCGTCAGCGCCAGCCTCGGCCCAGCAGCCTCCGCACCAGCAGGCGCCACGGGCGCCTTCGGCGCAGCCGCCGCCGCGGCTGCAGGCCGACGCGCCGCGTCAGCCCACTCGTCGTTAAACTCGTCGAACTCGTCGCCGAGCTCCACCTCCATCCCGTGGGCGCCAGGCTCGGCGCGCGCACCAGCGCCCGCCTCCTTGCGCGCCGCGCGCCTCTGCCGCCGCCGCCGCCGCTTCGCGGCCCGCGCCGCAGGGCGCGGGTCGGCGGCAGCCCCAGCATCGGGCACCGGTCCGGTAGGAGCGTCAGGAGCAACACCAGCAGCAGCGTCGCGCGGCGGCGGCGCGGGCGCCTCGGCGCGCTCCGCGAAGAGCGCAGCCGAGACGGCCGACCGCGCCACCGCGGCGACGGTGCGGCGCGGGGCCCCACCCAGGACAGCGCCGCGCACGGCCGCCTCCACGAGCGTGGCGGCGGCGGACATCGGCGCGCGAGCCCCTCTAGGCGCAGCCATCACGCAGCGGGACGGCGGCACCTTGCGAACGCTTGAGCCAAAATGGCTTGAGCCAAAATGGCTACGGAGGGGGGGGAGGGAGGAGTGGGGGGGGAGGAGGGAGGAGGGAGGAGGGAGGAGGGGAGGAGGGAGGAGGGGGGAGGGAGGGAGGAGGGGGGAGGGAGGGAGGAGGGGGGGGGAGGAGGGGGGAGGGGAGGGAGGGGCACAGTGCGAGCCGACGCGCGGAAGCTCACCCTGAGGCCTTGCGCGCGACCGGCCTCAGAGGTCCTCGCCCTTGGCGGCCATGGCGGGCTCCTCCGCCGGGGGCACCCGGAGCGGCGGCGGCGTCGTCGTCGGCGGCGGGGCGGCCCTCTCGGCAGCCCTCTGCGCCTCGAGCCTCCTCTCCGCCTCCGCGTGCGTGTCCTCGGGCTCGCCCACGCCGCCGCCCTTCGTGTACTCCTCCAGGGAGAGCCACGTGTTCTTGTCGAGGTCCATCTTGTCGAGGTACTCCCTCGCGATGATCTTGTGGTGGCCGTAGTCGCGGATCTCCTCAAAATCGACCTTCCCGTCGCCGTTGCCGTCGAGGTCCTTCCAATGCTGCTCGTAGTTCTGACCAGAGAAGCCGGGCAGCATGCCCGGGGGCAGCGTGCGCGAGCCAGGCATCTGCGTGCCCGGAATCTGGGTGCCGCCAATCTGGGCGAGTGCGCAGGGGAGCCACAGCAGGAACCTCAAGGTGACCATCGCGCCGCTTGCCATCGCGCGTCTCTGCCGCGCCCGAAGCGAGAGGTGGGGTCCCTGTGGGTCACGTCGGCGTGCCTTGCTCAGCGGGCACCGCTTGAGCCCAAATGGCTACGGATGATGATGATGCTGCTGATGATGATGCTGATGCTGATGATGATGATGCTGATGATGAGTACAATGATAATGATGATGCAGATGATGCGGTAAGAAGGTCCAATCTACGATTCGTACTTTCCTCGCTGATAGCGAAGTTCGGCCCCGCTGTTCCCCGCCGCCGACCAAAACTGTATTGGCTAGAAATGATCAACACTCAAATCTGAAGGGGGGGAATTCTTTATTATCCGAGCCATTCGATTATACCCCGAGGAAGCGGTGGGGACCTCTGGGCCGCGGATTGAACAACATATGTTAGGGAGAACGGGGCGGCGGGGTGTGCGGTCGCTGACACAGGATCGAGGGTAGGAATGCCTTTCTGGGCCCTTCTTGGCCTCTGGGGGCCCCTTCCCCCTCCCCTGATCCTCCCCCGCCTCGTTCCCAGCTGGCTCCATCTCCTCCTCGATCTCGCTCTCCCCCTCCTCCCCCTTCTCGCACTTCGTCCCCCTCCTCCCTCTCCTCCCCCGTTCCTCCCCTCCTCGCACTTTCTTCCGCTCCTCCCCCTCCGTCTCCCCTACCCCTTCTCCCCATCCCCCCCAGCTTGTACTTCCTCCCCCGCCTCCCTATCTTCCCCCTGTCCTTCCCGTCCTCCCTCTCCGCCCTCTTCCACCCTTCTTCCTTTGCGCGCCCTCTTGGCACCGTTGTCTATGCTCGAGTGGTGCAGTCGAGCGGCGGACGGGAACGAAGCCAACCTCGCCAGGCGAGGGGTGCCGCTTCGCGTGCATTTTCTGAGCAGGCGATTTGAGGCACCCGCAGCTCAAAATCGGTCCCTGGACCCCTCCCGAAGTTTAGACGCACCGATTTTCCGAGCCGCGTCGTGCCGTGGCGAAGATGTCTGAACTCGCCCTCCTCTGAGATGCTGCTTGGTGGTCTCCAAACCAGGTGGTGAGACACCCGGTGGTGACCCCGATTCCCCCCAAAAATGATTCTGGGTCACCACCGGGTTTTGGGGACACGCGGTCGCCACGAGGTTTTGCGTTTCCTGGGCCAGCCAGCGCTCGAAAACCATTACCCAAATCGCCCAAAACTCACCACTGGGTGTTCTCACCACCACGTTTGGGGAACACCAAGCTGCGCCGTGCGCTGGCTCGCGCAGGCCCCGGGGCCCGAAGCGAGCTGCTCGGGGAATCGGGCCTTGCGCCAGCCAGCGAGGCCGCCGCGGCGGCCTCTCCAGACCCCCGACGTTTTTGTTGGGACTCATCCCCAGGTTGGAGGCCTGGAAATGGGCACCAACACCAACACAGGGGGTTGCCTCCACAGGGGGAGGATGATCCTAGATTTCGGTGTTGGTGGTAATATGTCGGTCACCTTGGAAGCCAGAATATTACCACCATCACCGAGATTGGGATCTTCTTCCCTCGGTAGAGCCCGGTAGAGGCACACCGCCGAAATTGGTGTTGGTGTCAACCTCTAGGCCGGCGACCAGGGGCCGGATTTCTATCCTGAGTCCCTGCTTTGGACGGCCCCGAGGGCCAGCAAGGTCCCCCAAAGGCCGAAGATAGCGGAACAGAAACTGCCCGCCGTGACCTTTTCTCTCACGGCTCGAGGAGGTCGGGCCCGTAGGCCCCCATCGGAGTCACCCCGCGGAGGTGCCAGGATCTCAGAGTTTGGTCGGGCGCGTTTTCATCACAGGCGGATTGTGGAAGAAACCCCCCAAAACACATAGCCAAACAAGAATTACTGGAGCAATCGTCTAAATAGTAAAAACCGTCCCAAGACTATGTTTATACTATCTTGGAATATTTCTCCTGTAGGCCCAAACATGCGACGCTCTAATTTTTTTCAGGACGGCGTCCCGGAAGTCCCGACCCTTTCCCCAAGACCGGTTTTTCGTCCTGAATCGTTTTTTCGACGGTCCCGAGGCCCGGCGATGGCCCCCAAGGGCTGAAAATATTGAAAAACTTGCCGTCCTGATTTTTTGTACGACGCGATCATGTTTGGGGAAGGACATGCCCGACTCACTCTCAGAGGCCGCGGGGAGGTCTCCGGAGGGGAACCTCCGCGGGGGGGGGAGTTGAGATTATTATAGATCGACCCTGTTGGGCATGTCGTCTTAAGAACAGGAGATCGTGTACTGTAGCAGACATAGAACGCCATGTGTGTGTGTACTGTCGCTCGCACGTTGGCTCAAGTCACCCGAGCAGTAAACGATATCCATCTTTATTGTCATTAGTTCATATAGCTTTCGCTTAACGAATATCACTTATCCCAAGTTCAGGATTTTCACCATAATCTGGAGTTTGGTAGCGGAGCCAGTCGGCTGCCTGCCTTCTGGCTCTTTCTCTGCCGCAGGACATACGACGTCTACTAAGGCTACGACACCTTCTTGATTTTCATAATTTGGTTTCGTTCCAGATCAGCATTACACAGTATTTCAAGAAAGACACTATCGGGCAGAGAAGTTGTATCATACGCAGTCCATGTTACGAAGTTCGGTTTCAAAGATGTTGGCTTCACCCCAGACTACCCCTCTTTCTCTCCAGCAGTATTCCAAATACTATCCGATTCGAAAATATAAAGAAGCACTGGAGATATGGAGTCGTCTGACACGTTTAGATCAGGACCAACTCGGGGCAGCAATACTGAGCAGATTGGAAGGCCCCGCACTCAGAGGAGCACAGGATCTACGCGTCAACCGACTGGATCAAGCAGGCAATGTTGTGAATTATCGAGGCATTAATGCAGTTAGTTTCCCACGAGTGCCAGCCATCATCGACCAAGGAGTTGAGATAGATGGCTCCTGCACAGCATAGTGGCATCAAGATTCTGACCGACAGGCTTTTTGAGATGTATGAAATGGATGATCAAGATCTGGCCTGGACTTCATTGGATCGATTCTTCACGTTGCGCCGGGGACCAAATCAAGATTTCACATCATACTCGTTCGATTGGGATCACTTGTACGAAAAAGCTGAACGATATGGAGGATTACAGCTGGGTAAGTCAGCTAAGGCTTGGCTTTTCTGGTCAAGGACGACGTTTCATGATAAGGTGCTTTCAGACCTTCGCCTGAAAGTCAACGGAGATCTCATAAGATGGCGCGAGATGGTTCAGCTACAGTTGAAAGTGAGCAATGAGTTGGCAGCAAATGAGCAGCATGCAAGATATAATAACTACTACGAAGATCCCGATTATTGGTCTGGAAATTACGACTATGACTACGACGATTACTAAGACTACTATCCGGATTACAAAGAAAAAATTACGATGAAGACCAGTGGCGAAAGGACGATGATTGGTATGACGACGACGGAGATCAAGGCGGACAAGGAGAAGCAGCACCAGCATCAGGAAGATCAACATCGCCTCTGCCAACACCGTCTGCATTGGAAGAGGACTACTGGCAGAACGGACGCGGCAAAGGATCAGGCAACAAAGGAAAAGGTAAAGACGACAAAGGCGGCAAAGGCAACAACGGCAGCAAGAAACGACAAGGAGATCAATGTACCATGTGCTGCTCAAGATGGCACAACTCTGACACATGCCCGCTCAAAGACGGCCAGAACAGCGACAACACGTACCATGCGGACGAGCAGCATGACGAGGAGCATTATGATCAAGGACGAGGGTATCGTAAAGGAAATGGCCAAAGGCAAAAGGCGTGGCAATGGAAAGGGATATGATCGAGATCGACAGCGAGGACATCAGGACTTTCACCGACGCCATACCCCACGTTTCGGCAGAAGTGATTGTCAGCAGCGACCCCAGAAGAGCAAAGGACGTGGTAAGAAAGGCTTTAGATCGAAAGGAAAAGGATACGATCGGCGACGGCAAGGGTTTTACCAAGAATCAGATCGCGGAGATGATGCATGTGGTAGCTACGCGACTTTGCCGGCTATTCATGAACACGGGGAACCAGACGACCAAGCACCAGCGACGAGAGATGCAGACACATACAGTCTTCAGCAGACCAAGCAGCAGGACACGATCGTCTGGACCCCTCTCTCGGCAGGAGCTTGTCAGTCTGTACCCACTTCGGCATCTACTGAGACGACGCCGAAGGAAGGATCAGCATATGATGATATCTGTGGCAGTGAAGAAGGAACCACAACTGGACAGGGACAACCGCGGCATCCACCTGGGCTAGGCCAAATCGCTACTGTGACAGGAGCGGCCAGCTCGAGTTTCTCAGCATCTTCGAGCTCGGCCTCCGCTACTGCGACTACTCCACCTACTTCGGTATCAACATGTTACAAATGTTTCTCTGTGGCAGTCGGGACATGTGGCACATGCTCTCGCTCGTTGTGTATCTGTCATGGTGTCAAGGGACACTTGATGGTGATGTGTTCTTCTTGCTTGGAAGTTTCAGCAGCTCGTCAGCAACGGCATCATCAGCAGCAAGTGGCACACGCACCTGGGACACCCTCTCTACGGCAGACGACACCGAATTCCGATGATACGACGACTGGCTGGATGTTGATACCACGGCCAGACGATTCACATAATCAAGAAGAACTGAAGGAGTTCACGGCACTACCAGCTTCTGGCAATCCCTTCAAGAATTTGACAGTGATCAACGGAGTTTGCATTATCGGCCGCATCGTGGACCCTGGAGCAGCTCGAGGTCTTATCGGAAGTGCGACTCTTCGTGTGATCTTTGAGAAGCTCCTACGACCCCGAGGTTTGATGAAGCATGTGATGTGGTATCGCTCGAAGAATAAGTTTACTGGCATTTCTTCCCAGCACCAACACAATATCTGCATTTGTGTGTTTTCGATTGGTTTGGTTGGAATGAAGAATGCCTATTTCTCTTGCGACGTCATCACAGGTCAATCAGCAAACTGCCCTGGACTCATTCCACTACAGACGCTACTACGACATGGCAGTGTGATTTCATGCGGACATTTTCAGAATCAAGATTGATTTTTGGGATTGAGGCCCAGCAATGGCGAGCTGCGTTCACAGAGGATTCTTCTGACCGGCTCATCACACTGCCTACTTCCGATCGACAACTTCGACAAGGAGAGAAACGACGTGTGGAACAAGGCAATCCTTCAGCACCAGCATGAGATCGACGAAGGAGCACGACATCAAGGACAGCATCAGCATGGCATCACCCTCATATCCATGATTGAAAGCGACGATCGAGCACCACACGAGGATTCCGGGACTCATTTTCACTGAGTCTGGAACATGACGTTAAACTGTTCGCTCCAGACACTCTCTCTTCATTCTCATTTACCACGCGCAGATACTACCGAGATTGGCAAGCCCTCTCCTCAAAGGAATCCTTCTCACTGTGGAATGGCGAACCGCTCTTTCCCTCGTATCTACTTCCAGAGGAGTTGGTAGTTGCGCAGGCAGAATTCAACGTGATTCCAGAACTGTTCTACACGACCTACACCTGGCTACCCGTCATCACGCCCGATAACTACGACGCTTTCGAGGCAGCAGTGGCCAAAAGACCCCACCACTACGGACATCCGGTTCTGTGGAGTTGGTGTTCAGGCTCATCCCATCTATCTCTTTGCATGGCTTCTTTACCCTTCCTGTGTGCAATGTTACTTCCAATGGATTTGCGCTACGGATGGGACCTCACACACCGACCTCACCAACTCAAGTTGCAGAGAGCGGGCCGAACCTTCAGGGCTAGAGTTACGACGATGGAGCCACGATGCAAGTACTGGAATCATATGGGCACCAGTCGCGACATCGAAGACACCAGGACGCTACGAGAGTCAGAACTACCCATGCTGAAATTCATGACATCGCACGCTGTCAAGATCAACCAAGACTCTCGAGACAACCTCGTGGAAATCTTGAATCTTCGAGTATTTGGACCAAGTCTCCACTGTCAACTCTACTTGATCATCCAACTTATTCTGAGCATCGTTATAATACGTGCATGTGTGCGTTTTCTAATTAAAAGGACGGCAGAAGGAACAAGAAGGACACTACATCGGGTTCCACTTTCTGCCTCAATGATTATGTGAAGGGTTGCAGTGGCAAGAAAGAGCACATACACCTACAAGGCTACCACAAGGAGGCCCATCGGGAAAGGACGGCAGCGGCAACAATGTTCTCAAAGAAATTCTGCGTGGCACTCTGGAACCTGGGACTACACTCAACAAGTTTTCCGGAACATTCCCAGCAGCAGCGGATGATGAAGCGAAGCACAGCCAGCTCTTCCACCAGCAGGACCTAAGTCTTTAGGTGATCTCATAGACGAGTTCGAGAGCGTCGACACCAGCAGCATTAAGATCATTCTCTCCATCTTCGGTCCATCGTAACAACAATGGATCAAGGCATCGATTCTCTCCATCATGGATCACACGCTGAGTTTTTGGTATTCCTGGAACACCTACAGGTCGAATATGGATGGCACCCAGCACGAAAACACCTCAACGAGATGGAGCTCGAGTCTTACAATATATTATTGATGAGGTTTTTTCACGACCAATGCGATGACATCTCAATGCTACAGGCCAGAGGCACATCAGTTTGAAGAGGCGGCACTTGTCAATCCTGAGGACTGTAAAGATCGCATCACATTTCTCGGCAACAAGTATGGCGACTACCAGATGAACGTTGACAAGGACTGGAAGAACCTACCTGAGAAAGATGCAATCACCTCGACGATCTTTATCATTGTCTTGCTTGGCATTATCACGGCTGATATTCTTGTTCAAGGCCCCGCTGGCGAATCAGATCAGAAGCGACGACTTCGAGGCAAACAAACGATTCCAGGACGCTATCCACTTGCAATTGTTCCAAAGCCGGGACAACCTGACACTTTTACGGAGGACGCCATGGATAAGATTGAGATCAATGGGCGTGTCCTATCGCGAACAGAGCCCAACATGGAGTTGCGAGAACTACCCAAGAAGCTAGTTCATTCCAACGAAAAGGACCGCGCTGGACTTCTACGCCTACTCCATGAACGATTCTGGTACAGATCTCCAAGGGACATGATGAAGTTGCTTCAGGCAATGCTCTTACCACAAGCCATTGTGCTACAAGGCATGGAGGTGTGTGAGGCTTGCGACATCTGTCAACAGTGGGCCAAACGACATCTACGACCACAAGTCAAGTCGTTCCCGGACCTGTTTTTCTCATGGGACGAAACGTTCATCATTCTTAGCGACGAGGCGACTATGTGGAAGACCAGCGACTACCTCATCAACAAGACAGGTCCAGTATTGGTGAAGGCGCGAAGGCGCTGAACTATCTTTGGATACGTATTTGGGGAGCAATGCAGAACCTGCTTACTGATCAGAAAGGCGGCCTCATGGGACACGAGGCCACCAAGCTATCTGATCGTCTCGCGATCAACAACTAGGCCATCGGCAAAGGAGGCGCTACCACCAAAGGACTAGTCGAACGTCATCTGGCTCTTCTTAAGTTGTCCATGCTCAAGCTCAGGCAATCGTGTCAAGCAGAAGGACTCGATCTAAGCTATTCCGACATCTGCTACGAATTCTGCGCTGGCCACAATGTGACTCTCAATTGCGGCGGTCGTAATCTATGACTGGCTTTGACTGGTCAGCTACCAAAGACTATTGCGATCGACAGTGAGACCATCACATCCATGACGGGATATGTTGAGAAACGACCCGACTACATTGAGTCTATGGCACGAGCACGGCTGTTGGCACGTCAGGCGATCGTACAGTCAAGTATTCAAGACGGCTAGTCCAAGCAACCAAAATCGTACAACATCAGCGCAGACCAGAACTACTAGTTCCCGGTACTATATGCGACATTCGGTGAGAACCAGCACGGAAAGATGAATGTGGATGGCGAGGCCCAGCTGAGATCATCAGTCTTAAGCGACGCGCAGGATCAGCAATAGCCAAAACACCAGGGCCAACCTCTTATCACTCCTCTGCGACACCTTAGGCGGCTCATTCTAACGGAGCATTTCATCACTGAGTTCAACAAGAGAAGCGGCACGAGCAGCTTCTACATTAACTACGACCTGTGTAACCCTACGATGGTGAAGGCAACAGCGACCTCTTTGGCACCATATCAGATGTATGCTGACGGAGTTTTGGTTCCCTCAGAGACGCTGTACGACCTCATGGACTTGGTTGATGGAGCTACACCTACGAAGCATACTGGTTTGGCCTTGTATGGAATCAAGAGTAGTATCGATATGTTCCCAGCGAAGAGGCATGTACCTCTTGCAAGCCCCTGACTCTGAGCATCAAGATCTTCAATGACACCTTCAAGCCTGTGCACGGCATCCCAGATGGCTCACAGGTACGACGGCTTCCTCAGATCGAATATGCTCAGTGGGCCCTACTTCTACGTTGGCGACGAGACGACCGAACGGACTACAACATTCGAGCGCGACGTCCGGACATTCCTCTTCGCTACACGGCAGAACAGGTCGTTATATCCAGCACGGTGGTGCTCTACAGCTACAACCATTGTGAGGATTTGGGCAAGCATTTTGATCCACCAGAGCTGGATTGGAACGACATCAACATGATAGATTGGCCTGGCGACCTCTCCGACATGGTTATTCCGGATCAGCACCGCGTGATCCGCCAGCACCGCCAGCTCAAGCACCACCGTTTCCACCATTTCCATCACATGCTGTACCTCCTCAAGAGCCCGGACACCCAGCAGGTCAGTTGCCTCGCGGTCGACCTTCGACGGCACCAGCTACAGCAGGCACACCACAGCTCAGTACGCCAGGCGATCAGGTTATCGATACCGACGACGATATGGAACAGATACCTGCTCATGGACATGATCATGACCTACCTCCAGCACCTGGACCGACACCTCGACGTATTCCACGAGAAGCATCGACAGGACCACCATCGCTACAGCCACAGCACAGAGACACCAGAGAATCAGAGGATCAACTGCTGACTCCATCCCTTCCTGACGAGAAGCTACCCTATGTTCCACTCGACCCGGACATACCTAGGAGCAGCACGATGGAGAAGCAAAAAAAAGTAGATCCTCCAGACACGGCATCATCACCACCACAGAAGCGAGGACGATCATCATCACCATCTCCATGGTAATCTACCTGGCAACCCGAGTCACCACCACCACGACCACCGACTACGTCGACAGGACGATATCAAACAAGGACTTCGTCTTCCTCACCACATCGGCCACCAATACTACCTACTCGAGAAAATTCATCTACTCGAGAAGATGTAGCACCCGACCTGCGACCGGCTACGCCCGGCACATCATCGACTCAACCAGCAGCTGCACCAGCCACTTCTACGACACAACCAGCACCGGCAGAAGAACAACCATCGACTTCTACGGACAGGACTCTGGAATATAGCGACGACCAGCAGAGTACAGAACATTCTACCAGGCAGCGATTGACCACCCTGAGATTCCCAAGATCGCCAATCTATGTGAACAGTTACCCGACTGAACTCACAAGCAGAGTATGGAAGCAACCTACGACGAGATGCTCAGCGACCTTTCAGAGGATCTCGATTTTGTATCACCGACGTTGTATTCAGACTCAGACAGATATCTATGTTTTCATCATGGCTTACGTAAATATATTGTTTTTTTTCGAGTCGACGATTCGACGGCGGACATCAACGATGAAGAGATGGGGCGTTCTGCGAAGTTAGTTATAGAAGGCGATCATACGGAGTTCAAAACTTTCGTCACTCACAACATCTTCGAACCAATGCTTCGAAATCACTTGCCGGACAAGGCGAACATCGTCGACCGTACTTGGGTAAGGAAATGGAGCATCAAGCACGTTGAGGTCAAATCACAACTATGCGCTCGCGGCTGCTTCGACCGACAAAAGAATGTCACCGAGAAGCGCAGCTCAACGACAACGAGATTATAAGAACGATTGGTTTTAAGTCTTGCATGTTGTGGCGGCATACCACACGTGAGCGACGAGGACGATGGCGACATTGATACCGAGAGCTTCGATATTTCAGCAGCTTTCCTACAAGGACTTGGATATGCCAATCTACGCGAGAAGGCAAGGAATTTTGGCTATGAGTGCCGAGAAGATCGCACAATGAATACATGTATATATATATATATATATATAATTGTCCTGCAGAAAACATTTGAAGCCATTTTCGACGCATGCCGGAGGCATCAGAAAGTGGGATAATTCCCGACAAGGATCGACACCGCTACGCCCTTAAGTGCTTACGAGCCATGTGCGGCTTCACTGATGCCCCATCGATGTTTCAGCTAGCGTTGTTGGAGTTTCTCAAAGACAAGACTGGGGCTAAATCCTCAGTTTTCGACGACAGCCACCTCTACTGAGGCATAGTTGACAAAGGCAGCAAGGTGATCGTTTTGGTTATGACAGTACATGTGGACGACTTGCAGATTACAGGCAGCAGGTTTTATCGCGACTGGATACAAAAGAAGTTGGGATCTAGATTAGGCAAGCTCAAGAGACAAACCATGCCATATACTCATGCGGGTCTACAGCTTGAACGGATTGTACCGACATGTATTCGATTAATCAAGACCGTTTCACATCGTGTCTTTCACCATGCGAGATACCAAAAGAGCGATTGGCAGTACCATATTCACCTTTTACGGCAGCATAACATCAGTCTTTTCGGTCTCTTACTTGTGGAGCCCTTTGGGCATGTCAGACACGACTGGGGGAGTTGTTTAACGTTGTTTCTTTACAGACGAAGCTACAGTGTCCGACTATCGAGGACCTCGTGGCGATCAACACTGCGATTAAGAGGCTCAAGAATAATTCAGAGAAGTTTGGCGTCTACTACCGGAAGCTCAAGGCACCACGAAGAATTTCGCGCATCACGGACGCTTCCCCGGCCAACAAGAACAGCGATTTTGCCACGGAAGGAGTTACCATAGGTATTCAGGAAAATCGACTACATTTCCCCTATACGATCGACAAAACTAATTACAGGACAACCGGATCGACCGACTCAGTGGCAAGTTGCACGCGTTGGTAGTTACTTCGGCTAAGTCCCGAGGGGTACCTAAGGCTCAAATTATCGGCATGAGATTTACAGAACCGGAGATCAACATTCCGTGTGGACCACAGAAACCGCTACAGCTTCAACAACGACTTGATCGAGGGCATTTGAGTTCACCAGTTGATGCGTATGTTGACTTTGTGGGCTGTGGAAATTATGTTGTGGACTTCGAGGAACCCCGCGGGACAAGTCGCAACGTCTGGTTATTCCCTCTCTTCGAGAAGAAAGAAGGACGCTGCGATTACGAAGGCTTTATCACGTACGAACCAAGTGGATGGTTTCAGATATGTTGGCGAAGTACCTTGGCGCAGATGCAAAGCCACTTCTGGAACGAACTACTTCGGGATGTTGGACGATCGGAGGCACACAACGAGCTAGACAAGGTTTTGGACTTGACAGTACCGGGCCACATACTACGGCGACTAAGTACATCATAGAGGATACAGAGAGTACGACGCCTTCACTGGTGTATGATTTCACTGATATTTGATGTTCACCAACAACGGCTACCGCCTCAATACAGAGTTCTATCCAAGTAATTTCAGTGGATATATGTATTTGATGGACGTGGTGGATTTCATATGCCAGCTATGCTTTGTATAGGACCGCTGCCTCACCTATCTCATCTCTCTCTCTCTCTCTCTCTTTCTCTCGTTTCACTCCTCTTCAGATGTCGTTGCCAAACTCCAATAAGACCGGCTGGGTTTATTTTTCTAGATCCAACATGTCCTCAAGGAAATAATGCCATAGTTGAGATTGCTAGATGTAGACCCTGTTAAGCATGTTGTCTCATGAACAGGAGGTTGTGCACCGTGGTAGACATATAATGCCATGTGTGTACTGCCGTTCGCACGTTGGCCCAAGTCACCCGAGCAGTAAAATATGCGAATCTTTATTGTCACTAGTCCATCTAGTTTTGTCGCGTAACGAATCTATTACCAGTTCCGGGTTTTCTTCAGAATCTGGAGCGAAAGGCGGGGGGGGGGGGCATTGCGGGCGGAGGCCCCCCGCGGGGCCTCCGAGAAGACCCCCGCCGAGGGCGCCCCCGGGCCCCGTGGGGCCACCGCGGATCGCGCCCCTGCGCTTCGCGCTCGGCCCCCCTCGGGTGTCGAGGAGGGAGCTCGAAGGCTCCTGCGCTTTGCCCTTGCCCTTGCCCCCCCCCCCTCCAGGATTGAGGAAGGAGCTCGAAGGCCCCTGCGCTTCGCCCCCGGCCTTCCCCGAGGATCGAGGAGGGAGCTCGAAGGCCCCCGCGCTTTGCCCTCGGCCCCCCTCGGGGATCGAGGAGGGAGCTCGAAGGCCCCCGCGCTTTGCCCCCGGCCCTCCTCGAGGACCGAGGAGGGAGCTCGAAGGCTCCCGCGCATTGCCCTTGGCCCCCCTCGAGGATCGAGGAGGGCCCCCGCGCTCTGCCCTCGGACCCCCTCGTGGATCGAGGGGGGAGCTCGAAGGCTCCTGCGCGTCGCCCTCGGCCCCCTCGGGGATCGAGGAGGGAGCTCGAAGGCCCCTGCGCCTGGCCTCGGCCCCTCTCGAGGATCGAGGAGGGAGCTCAAAAGCTCCTGCGCGTTGCCCTCGGCCCTCCTCGGGGATCGAGGAGGGAGCTCGAAGGCCCCTGCGCCCTGCCCTCGGCCCCCTCGAGGATCGAGGAGGGAGCTCGAAGGCTCCTGCGCGTTGCCCTCGGCCCTCCTCGGGGATCGAGGAGGGAGCTCGAAGGCCCCTGCGCCTTGCCCTCGGCCCCCTCGAGGATCGAGGAGGGAGCTCGAAGGCTCCTGCGCGTCGCCCTCGGCCCCCTCGGGGATCGCGGAGGGGGCTCGAAGGCTCCCGCGCATTGCCTTCGGCCCTCCATCGGGGACCGAGGAGGGAGCTCGAAGGCTCCTGCGCTTTGCCCTCGGCCCCCCATCGGGGAGTCTGGAGGGGCCTCAAAGACTCCTGCGCTTTGCCCTCGGCCCTCCTCGAGGATCGAGGAGGGAGCTCGAAGGCTCCTGCGCTTTGCCCTCGGCCCCCTCGAGGATCGAGGAGGGAACTCACAGGCTCCTGCGCTTTGCCCATGGCCCCCCTCGAGGATCGAGGAGGGAGTTCGAAGGCTCCTGCGATCTGCCCTCGGCCCTCCTCGGGGATCGAGGGGGTTCGAAGGCTCTCACGTTTTGCCCTCGGCCCCCTCGAGGATCGCGGAGGGGGCTCGAAGGCCCCCGCGGTTTGCCCTCGGCCCTCCTCGAGGATCGAGGAGGGAGCTCGAAGGCTCCTGCGCGTCGCCCTCGGCCCCCCTCGAAGATCGGGGAGGGAGCTGAAAGGCTCCCGCGCTTTGCCCTCGGCCCGTCTCGAGGATCGAGGAGGGAGTTCAAAGTCTCCTGCGCTTTGCTCTCGGCCCCCTCGAGGATCGAGAAGGGAGTTCAAAGGCTCCTGCGCTTTGCCCTCGGCCCCTCGAGGATCGAGGAGAGAGCTCGAAGGCTCCTGCGCTTTGCCCTCGGCACCCCTCGAGGATCGAGGGTCGGGGAAGACTCGGGTTCGGGGTTCGGCTTGGTCTGACGGGGCCATCATCAAAATGACGCGACCATGTCTGAAAGTCGACGCGAGCCCCTCGCCGCAACCATGCCAAGAAAATTGGACCGTCAGAATCCGGCGTGCTCGAGTCTTACGTTTCCCCGCTTGTGGGCCCGCCAAAAAATGCAGCAGAAAGAGGTGGGGGCTCGGGCTCTAGCAGCGAATACTCGCGAGGCCGCCCTTTTTGTCGCAGCGTCGGATCTCAGGAAGGGTCTCCCTGCGAGGCCCGCAGAAGTTCCCACGAAAGCCTCCGGATGGTCTCCCTGGAAAGGAAGAGGCCCCCGAGCCTCTGGGATATTCTGGGGAAGCCCCCGCGGAGGCGGCCTCTGGGGGAATCCTGGAGGCCTCTGGGGGCCCCGCAGATCCAGACATCGGATGATATGACGCCGCGCCGCTTGTTCTCGACGCGCCTAAGTGGACGACGCCGACATCACAACACACCCACAGCAAACCCTGCGTCCCGAGTCCAAGTAGACGAAATCGGCACCGCGGCAAACCCACGGCAAGCCTTGTTGGAGTTTGCCCTGGTGACCAAGGCGCCCTCCCCAGCACGTCAGGCGGTGCGTCGGCACCAACGGCGCGACGACATTTGGCGGGCTCCGGAAACCCTGAGCCCAAAACAAACTGCCATCTATTGGAGGGCAGCTTCTCACTTCAGCCGGCTTCCGCTGGCCTTTCGCCGCCTTCCGCCAGCGGAGGCGGCCTCGTCTTACCTCCGCCAGCCCTCCGCCGAGGAAGAAATACAACTCCTCCGATCTGCGAAGGCTGGGCCCTTCCAGGAGCGCCTCACACAGTGGGGACCCTTCCACAAGAAGCCCTTCCACACGAAGCCCAACTCTGAGACCCCAGGACGCCCATGGATTTTTTGGTGGGAGCGTCACGCTTTCCATCGCGAGACCAGCGACACCCAAGAAGCCCAGGGCACCCTAGAGGCAAGCAGGGTTTTTCTTGGCATGGGTTTCGGTCGGGCGCGTCCTCCTACAAGCGGATGCTGGATGACAAAACAAACACCAAAACAAA
>CAUYUJ010016596.1:117617-142926 GCA_963575745.1 Prorocentrum cordatum
TGAATGTATGTATGTGTGTGTATGTATGAATGTATGTATGTATGTGTGTATGTGTGCCCTTGTTTTTGGTGAGAAAATTCGTCTTTCGTCCAACGTCTGCCTCCAGGGGGGCACGCCCGACCTGGCCTGGGCCCCTGGCGGGGCGGGCCGAGGAAGGCGGGCCAGAGGGCGGGGCCTTCTGCTCCCGCTCCAGGTGCTCCCGCCGCTGCCGGAAGAGCTCCTCGGTGCGCCGGAAGGCCTCCTGGAGCGCGAGGGCAGAGGACGGCGCCGACACACGAGGAGGCGGAGGAGGAGGAGGAGGAGGAGGAGGAGGAGGAGGAGGAGGAGGAGGAGGAGGAGGAGGTCACGGCAAGATCACGGCGGGAAGTGTGTGTGTGTGTGTGTGTGTGTGTCGCTATCTTGGGCCACTGGGGTCCTCGCTGGCCCGTCGGGGCCGTCAAGACGGACTCGGGATGGGAAGCCCGTCCCGGGGAATGGGTTCAGACCGTTGGGGGTGCAGGTCGCGTACAAGTCATGACTTCGGGGGTCTGGGGAAGGGGCGGCCCTGAGATCCTGGCGTGAGGGAGCGGCCCGGACGGAAGGGGCCTGGAGCTCCGGGGGGGCCGTGCCAGGAAGACCGCGGCCCTGCTGAACCAGGCGCTGCAGTGTTTCCAAATTTTCGCCTCGCTTCGGGCCCCGTGACCCTCACAGATCGGATCTGTTCGAGAAATGCAACAGAGATATGGGCCGTATTTTTCACGCTGTTGCATTTTACTTGCTACGTCGGATCTCAGGGGGGTCAGGTCAGACGCCGTGCCATGACGGGACATTGGCAAGAACAGTCATGGTGAAACGGCATACTGTGGAACAGCAGCTTGCACGTGTTGAGGCAGCCGCTGTCTTTGTCCAGAGCGGCGGACAGACGATCTTCGTCGCCACCAACGGCCCTGAGCGCACCATTCTGGTCATGCCACCACGTAAGTTTTGTTTGCTCTTCTTGACTACATGAATTAGACATGTATGTGCGCATATGCATCCGCAGTGGATTGGCGAACATGTAAGCGACGAAGCAGTAGGGGTCTTACGCACGATGGCATGGCGGCCTTACGCCGCTACTTACGCGGGCCGCCTGCGTGGCACACGGCGTGGAGAAGAAGGCGTTTACGCGCGACCTCACGCGGCAAACTTATGCGCGAATGTCCACGCAATCGACCCCGCCTTCTTCCGTCACCCATGTGTTGGCCTGCTGGGAGGCCCTCGTCGCCAGGGGTCTGGGATACGCCTCGACATCCTGCCATGCGAGGCGTCAGGGCTTCTGTTGGAGGTTGAAGGAAGCCGGGAGATCTGAACTGGGTGGGGCCCCTGAAAAATCTTTCCAAAGGAGGGGGCGAAGACGAATCCGCTCAAAATCGGCCCCCAGCAATCTTTCACCCCGGATCCGCTTTGGACGGTCCCAGGGCCCGAACACGGCTACATAGGATCCGAGCCACAGGAGAGGGGCATTCTAGAGGCAGACACGTGAACACACATAGGATTCGAAGCACAGGAGGAGGCAATTTGTAGGCACATACGGACAACACAAAGGATTCGAGCCTCAGGAGAAGGGCAATCTCTCTGCACATGCGTAAAAGCACATAGGATTCGAGCCACAGGAGAGGGGCTATCTAGAAGCACGTTCGTAAAACATACAGAATTCGAGCCACGGAGGCAAGGGGCAATGCCTAAGCAAATACGTAAACGTACATCAGATTCACAAGCTCATGCGTAAACGCGCATAGGATTCGAGCCACAGGAGAGGGGCAATCCATTGGCACTTACGTAAAACACACAGCAATCCATAGGCACATATTTGAGCAAGGGCCCCCCACAGTACAAAGGCCTCCCACCCGGATCCCCGCCCAGCACAAGTCCAAGAGAAGGGAAGTCTATAGGTTATAGGTGCAAAAATAAAAGCATATGAGTCGAGCCAGACATACGTAAAAGACATAGGATTCGAGCCACATGAGATGGGCCACCTATAGGCACATACGTGAGTGCACATCAGATTCGAGCCCCAGGAGAGGGGCAATATTGATGCACATATGTGAAACACGAATGGTTCGAGCCACAACAGAAGGCAAACTCATAAGCACATTCTGAAATTCGCCGGCCCAACGGGCCAGAGGCGTGCTAAGATCTCCGGTAACTGGTTAACAATTCTCTAGTTCGCGCGCGCGGGGCGGCCCCTGGGGGTCCCCGGACGAAAAGTACCCCGGGCGATCCCCGGGAGACTCCCCCAGAGCGCTCCAGGAGCGCTCCATGAGCGCACCAACAGGGCTCCGAGACGTCCCCGAGAGCCCCAAGAAAGGCCAAGAGGCCCCCAAGAGGCCCCCAAGATGGTACACGAGGGGTCCGACATGCCACAAGATCGCTCCAAGACGCCCAAGATAGCCCCCAGACGCCCCAAGAGGCCTCCAAGAGCACTCCCAAGAGGGCCCCCGGAGGCAAAATTCATTGTTTTTCCTTAGGTTTTTGAGAGATTTTGGAGCTTCCACCTTTTCGGCTTCCCGACGCCCCAAGACGGCCCAAGAGGCCCCCAAGATCGCCCCAAGAGGGCCCAAGAGGCCCCCAAGAGGGCCCCAAGATGGCCCAAGAGGGCTCGAAGACGGCCCAAGAAGCCTCCAAGACGGTCCAAGAGGGCCCCAAGAACGCCCCCAAAGGGGCCCCAGAGAGGGAACACGAAACAACATTTCGAGCCCTCGGCCCTAAGAAGCCCCTACGAGGCCCCAAGAGGCCCCTAAGAGGCCCCAAGAGGCCCCCACGAGGCCCTCAGGAGGCCCCCAAGAGTCCCCCAAGCGGCCCCAGGAGGCCCCCCAAATGCCCCCCCGAGCGCCCCAGGAGTCCCCCAAGCGGCCCCAGGAACCCCCAAAGCGCCGCATTGACACCAGGCCCTCGGGCAAACGGTAGACATGAGACTGTATGGGCCGGCGGAATGAGCGAAGCGATTAAATAAACCGGATTCGAGCCACAAGAGAGGGGCAATCTATAGACACACACACACACAGACACGCTAGACACAAATGATTCGAGCCACAAGATCGGGGCAACACACACACATATATATATATATATAGATGTATACAGATGTGCACAGACGTGAAACACACACGATTCAGGCCCCGGAAGAAGGGAAATCGATATGCACATACGTGAGATGCAAACGGTTCGAGCCACAAGAGAGGGGCAATCCATAGGCACATAGGCAAAACACACAGGTTTCGAGCCACAAGAGAGGGGCAATCAATAGGCACACACGTAAAACACATAGGATTCGCGCCACAAGAGAGGGGCAATCTATGTGCACATACGTGAAGCACGAAGGGCTCGAGTCCCAGGAGAGGGGCAATTCACAGGCACATTACTAAACACATATGATTCGAGCCACAGGAGAGGGGCAATCTAAGACACATACGTATAACACATATGACTCGATCCACAGGAAAGGAACATATGTAAAACACAGAAGGCTCGTCCCTCAGGAAAGGAGCTATCTGAATGAACACACGTCAAACATATATTATTCACGGCGATCTATAGGAGCAGGCGTGAAACACGTAGGCATAGGATTCGAACCCCAGGCAAACGGCAATCTATGCGCATATACATAGACACATCGGATTCGAGCCACAAGGGAGGGCAATCGATAGGAGCGTCAGCAAAACACACAGTATTCGAGCCCCAGGAAAAAGGAATTCTGTAGGTGCATATGTAAAACACAAGCTGTTCGAGTCGGAGAAGAAGGGCGATTGTTACGAGGAAGAGGAGGAAGAGGTGGAGGGGGAGGAGTAGATGGAGGAGGAGGAGGAGGAGGAGGAGGAGGAGGAGGAGGAGGAGACGTAAGACTCGGGTACGGGGGACTCGGGTTGGTCTGACGGGGGCCATCATGAAAATGACGAGACCCAGCCTGAAATATGAAGCGAGCTCCCGCTGCAGACATCCCACGAAAACCGGACCGTCAAAATCCAGGGCGCCCTCGTCAAACATGATCGACCCACGAACCCGGAAAGGAATATAGAAATGTAAGGCATTGCAACATTTCAAAGACACCTGATTGGGCGACGGGCACATGCAATGCTGAATGTATCGATGATGACGTACTGTGCCGAGGGCTGTGCTGTGCTACGCCGTGCTGAACTGCGATGTGCCATGCCGCGATTGTGCTCTATATAGCGTTGTGGATCGAGTCATCCCTGGCATCCGAGTCCTCACCGAACTGATCTGGAGCGTAAGCTCGAGCTGCCTGAGCAGATGGTAGCTGCCCCAGAACTAATCGACAGAGGGAACATGCCAGGAGGACGCGCCGCGGAACGTCCCAAGGGACGCGCCAGGCGACGTGCCAGGGGACGTGCCATGGGGCATGGGGACGCACCGCGGGACGTGCCAAGGGGACGCGCTACGGAACGTGCCAATGGACGTGCCGAGGGACGTGCCAGGGGACGCGCCGCGCGACGTGCCAGGTGGACTCGCCACGGAACGCGCCAAGGAACGTGCCAAAATGCATAGTTGAGTGTATCGATCTTGATGTACCGTGCCGACGGCTGTGCTGTGCTGGGCCGTGCTGAACTGCGATGTGCCATGCCGCGATTGTGCTCTATATAGCGTTGTGGATGGAGTCCTCCCTGGCATCCGAGTCCTCACCGAACTGATCTGGATCGTAAGCTCGAGCTGCCTGAGCCGATGGTAGCTGCCCCAGAACTAATCGACAGAGGGAACATGCCAAGAGGACGCGCCGCGGAACGTCCCAAGGGACGCGCCAGGCGACGTGCCAGGGGACGTGCCATGGGCACGCACCGCGGGACGTGCCAAGGGGACGCGCTACGGAACGTGCCAATGGACGTGCACCGCGCGACGTGCCAGGGGGACTCGCCACGGGACGCTCCGCGGAACGTGCCAGGCAGCATGCCAGGCTGCAATGCTAAGGGTATCGATATTGATGTACCGTGCCGAGGGCTGTGCCGTGCCTGGGCGACCTGAACACATGAAAACACGCGTTTCGCTCAAGACGTTGTCAACACATCCGCATGCTAGACATCGTCGCTGGGCAACCTGGACACGTGCAAACAGGCGTCTCGCTCGAGACATCCTCAACAAATGCTCATGCTAGACATCCGCCTGGGCGACCTGGGCACGTGAAAACAAGCCTCTGGTTCGAGACATCCTCAACAAATCCTCATGCTAGACATCTGTCTGGGCCACCTGGAGGCGTCTCGCTCGAGACATCCTCAAGACCTGGGCACGTGAAAACAAGCAATCCACTTGAGAGATCCTCAGAATTGAGGTCCCCAGGAGAGGACAACCTATAACACAAAACCAGCGTTTCGCTCGAGACATCCTCAACAAATTATGAAAAACAAGCGTTTCGCTCGAGACATCCTCAAATTTTAATTCGCCGGCCCTACGCGACCTCGTTATTTATCGCAAAAGAAATTCGCCGGCCCTACAGCCGTCAAAACCGAGGGGGAAACCAACTAAAAGAGAACCCTGGGCCTGCGCCCTTTCCGGGAAAAAACGTCGGCAAACCCGAGTTCCGGTTTACTCGAGTCTTACGGTTCCCCGAGAGGATGAGGAGGAGGAGGAGGAGGAGGAGGAGGAGGAGGAGAAGTAGGAGGAGGAGGAGGAGGAGGAGGAGGAGAGAGGAGGACGGGTCGCCTAAGCCCTTCGGTAAAACCCTCCAAGTGAGTCGCACTTCTGGACCAGCGCGGGCCAGAACACCATAGCGAGCGCTGCTGGCAGATGCGGGGACGCGCCGCCAGGCCGATGAGACGCCTCCCCCTGGCCTCCCTGTGGAGACTCTGGCGAGAGGAATCTTTGATCCCTGTTAGAACCCTCCGCCTCCTCCTCCTCCTGTTCTTCCTCCTTTTCCTCCTTTTCCTAATTTTCCTCCTCTTCCTCTTCCCCCTCCTCTTCCTCCTCCTCCTCCTCCTCGCCCTCCTCCTCCTCCTCCTCCTCCTCCTCCTCCTCCTCTTCTTTGTTTTGCCTCCGCTGGTCGCACTACAGGCGCAGACCAGGCGCAGACCGGCTCTCTGACGCTATTGGGGGAAGCAGCATGGGAGGTTTTCGCACATTTCCCGCCTCGGGGGGCCCTCGCCGGGCGTCGGGCCTGTCAAAAAAGGTTCAGGATGAGAAGCCAGTCCTGGGGGACTGGTTGGGACTCAGGGGGGCGGTACATGGGGGAAGCAAACCGTCGCATGCCTGGGGGGCCGCAGCCCCAACCAGGGGCCAAAGTTAAGCTCGCGAGCTTGAAACTCTTGCGAGATCTCGGGTCTCGCGAAAGTTCGAGCGCGACGGCGCGAAAAACGCGAGGTGCTGCGTGTGCCCGGGATCTCCACCTAGAGTGACTCCAAATACAGCGTGCCCTCAAGGCAGGTTCTTAGCTCCACGTCCCGACCTCTCCCCGACGCTGGCGCGAGCAAGTGCCCCCCTGGAGGCCGATACTATCGTGGAGGCGTTCGCGCAGGAGTGTGCCCAGGATGCTTCTCGGGGGGAGCGAAAGGGGGAGATATAGCAAAGGGTAGGACAGAGAATCAGCTCACGTAGCTGATTTTCCCAGCGCCTCCTGGCGCCGGGAGGCGCCCATGCATCGAGGAATGGGCCCGGCGGCGGGGCCGAAACCAGCTGCATGCAGCAGATTTCGTAACCGCCCCTTTCCCTATCCCCTCCTTTCGTTGATGAGGGCGGCGGTGATATCCATGGCGCATCCACGATTGGAGATCCACTGGCCTCGGGACCCTGGATTCCTGATCCAAGGGTTCCTCATCCAATGCCCTAACCGTAGCGGCCGCCTGACCTCCAGCGCGAAGTGTCGTAGGAGTCGCCAGGCACATACCTCCGAATTCGCGTCGTGTTCACGGGATCCCTGGGCGAACTCTGGGCCCTCTCCCGGGGGTTCCGAACTGTGCCTCCATGGATGTCGAACTCTCACGGTCAGGAACTGTTGCTTAGCGTGACGCCGCGGCGGCCCCGGCGACACGCTATGCCCTGCAAGCGGGTAGCGTATCGCTCCGAAGCAACCTTGTCGGGGATGCGACGAGGATAGCAGGCCGCCCCGACGCGTGGTGGGCCAGAACCGGCAGCGCGACACGCTAATTCAGCCAAAACTCCCGACCAAGTGTGTTCCAGGCCAAGATGGGACTCCGAAGCCTTGTGTAGACATTTCGCCCATTCGTGTTTGGGTCTGCCTTTCCTCCATTTCGCTGCCACCGAGAACCGATGAAAACGTCCGAAAACCTTGAGCCCGAAATTCCCCCCGCCCTCAGCTTATCCCCTCTCCGCAGCGTTGCCTCTGAGCGGTGCGGCCGCCGCCGGGGCTGGCCCGGTCCTGCTTGGACACGCCCTCGGTGCGCATGATGTCCAGCTGCCTGGCCACGAACTGCATGACGGGGTGGTCGTCCCTTTGCTCCGCTTTCTTTTTTGTTCCTCTCTCTCTCTCTCTCTCTCTCTCTCTCTCAAAACCAACCACCGCGTCCTTCACTGCAAGTCGGCCGAAGCTGCCCACACAGAATCGGCGCCCCATGTCCTGCAGGGAAGGGAGCCAAAAAGGAAGGGAGGAGGGAGCAGGAAGGAGCTGGAAGGCGGAGGAAGCGGCGGGCGCGCGGCCGCGGGACCTGCGCCGCCGAGCCCCGCCGTCGGGCGCGCGCTCGCCCGCCGAAGGATCCAGGGGAGCGAGAGAGAACGTGCCGTCGCTCAGACGTCCATGTCCCATGCATTCCTTGGCTTCGTGCGTGTTTTTTTGGCTCGATGGTCCAGGATGGTCCTCGAGGGTCCTCGCCGAGGAAAGCATGCAGACGAAAACGGCCCAGGAAATCGCCCAAACACCGTTTAGGTCCACCCCTGGCCAGGGAGCGCGTTGGACAGAGAAGAGGGGCCATGTCATCCGGGGAGACATCGTGGCCCCCGCCATGAGATCCCGCCCCCCTTACTACAGTCGGGGCGCTGAAGAAGGAACCCTTCACGTTGGGGAGGGGCTCCGTGTTCCTTCATTGTTTTACAGCTTGCCTGAGGCTTCCCTGGGGTTTTCGATGGGAAAGCAACGTTTAACTTATGGAAAACAGGGCCCCCGTTCCTCACTTAGGGTTCCTTGGGTCATCGCCCCGACTGCATGTTCCATGGGAACAAACATCCCATCGGAACAAATCCCTGGACAACTCCCCCGGACAAGCCGGACAACCCCTCCAATATTGATATTAGTGAGCTTCCCAGCATCGAATCGCCCCCCCTTGGCCGCCCCGCGAGCACTTCCGCCCGTTCGCGGGCCCCGAGACCATCGCAGCTCGATCCGGCTCGAGCTAGGTCGGGCGCGTCCCCCCCGCAGGGGGATTTTCGACGGAAGCTACCAAACATATTCGAAAAAGATCCACACATATCCAAAAAATCGTCCCCAGACTACTTTTTCACTATTTTTGAACATTCCCCCTGCAACCGACTGTTTTTTGGACAGGCCCGACGGAAGGCTCGAGGAATGCGGCAGAACAGTGATGGGGGCCTGGGGCCCCGGTCGTGGTTCTCTCTCACGGTGTTGCCTTCCTGGCCGCCGCTCGGACGTCCACTTCCCGCGCATGGTTCGGTTTCGCGCGTGTTGTTTTGCTCGATGGTCCAGGGTGGTCCTCGAGGGTTCTCGCCGGGAAAAACTGGGTAGTCGAAGCCAATCTGGCGCCAATCTGGCAGGCCCAATCTGGCAAACGGGGGCAGTCTGGCGAGGGAGCCAACGCGAATCCAGTCTGGCGAATAACCCAAATCATCCAGTTTGGCCAGGCCAGATTGGCCCGTGGGGCCCAATCCAATCTGACAGTCTGGCCTTCGACTACCTAGCAAAACATGCACACGTCCGAGCGATGCCAAGCTTCTTTCGCTGCGTCGGGGTGTTCAGGTCTCTCGCCCTTGGGGGAGAGGCCCAGACCTCCGGCGTGCTGGAGCACAGCATGGCGGAGATGTTCGGCTGCTGCTGGCGTCCGGGGGCCATCGCTGGGCCCCGCGGGGCCGCCGAAGAGTGAGCTGGGATCGGGGATCTTCGGGGCCGGGTCAATCCAGACCCAGGTCGGTCAAGCCCTGCAGAATCCTGCAAGGTCCTGCGCGACAGATCCTGCGAGATCCAGCACCTGAGCCCGGGTCAACGCGGCCCTGGCCCTGCAGGATCCTGCCAGATCGGGCGCTCTGGCTGACCCCCGTTTGCATGGACCCCCGTCTCATGAGCCCCAGTGGGACGGAAACTTGGCCCCCCTCGGAAACGGTCCGGACTGAGAGGTCCGGTGTCCACGTTTTGTCAGGGCGGGGCCCGCAGCCTCGATGCCTTCCCCGGGACTGGCTCTTCGTCCTGAGTCGATGTTTGATGGTCCCGACGCCCAAATCGGGGGCGGCAAAGAGGGGGGTGTCCAAGAGGGGGGGGGTGGTGCAAATCATGACCGGCGGCATGTGCGCGACCCAGCGGGGGGGCCAGGGACGTAATGAAATAAGAAGAGGCGCCATGAAATCTGGGGAAATATCATGGCCCACGCCATGATATCCACCCCCCCTAGTCATCACCCCCCTCTTTTCCGCCCCCGACCAAAGGCCGAAGACTGCGAATAGCCTTCTGGCTTGCCTTCTTCCATGCGTTGGATCTCTGGGACGCTCCGGGGACCCCGTACGGAGCAGAATCCGCCCAGCCTTCGGCGTGTGAGAGACGCTGTCGTCGTCGTCGTCGTCGTCGTCGTCGTCGTCGTCGTCGTCGTCGTCGTCGTCGTCGTCGTCGTCGTCTTCGTCGTCGTCGTCGTCGTCTTCGCCAGCGTCGGTCGTGGTCGTGGTCGTGGTCGCGGCGGTGGTGGTCGTCGTCGTCGTCGGGGCGCCCCGCGTGGAGCAGAAGGCACATCTCGGAGGCCCAGGCCCGCAGGGAGCCGACGGCGGGCGGGGCGGGCGCCCGCCGTGGGGGCGAGGGGCGCGCGGCAGCAGGCGCGCGCCGGGGGGCTGCGGCGGAGAGGCCGAGGGACGAGCGGGAGGAGAAGGCAGGGCGGGGAGGCCGCGGGAGGCCGCGGGCCCCCCGTCGAGGCATGCAGGGAAGGCCGGGAGGCATCTTTCCTGTGCGCTCGGCCTCTCGGGGCCCTCAGGATCGTCAACAAGCGACGCAGGATGACCTCTGGGGGTCCTCCTCCTCCTCCTCCTCCTCCGCCTCCGCCTCCTCCTCCGCCTCCTCCGACTGTTCCTCCCTCTCCCTTCTCCTTTGTCCCCCTCCCCTCCCCGTGCTCCTCCTCCTCCACCTCCTCCTCCTCCTCCCCAGCCTCCAGCTCGGGGAGTCCTATATTTGGCATATTTGAGGATTCCTTGGCCAGTCCTGGGGCCGTCCAGGCCGTCTAGAGGCTCTCTTGGGGGGTCTCTTGGGCCGTCTTGGGGCGAAACTGGAGGCCTTCTAGGCTGTTTTGGACGCTGCTAAGACCCACCCAAACAGCGAATGCGCTGAAAAGGTACGTATCCCGACGGGAATGAAGCGATGTTTGCGTTCTGGGAGTCCTGTTGAGGGCCTCCTGGGCCGTCTTGGGGGCCTTTGGAGGCCCTCTGGGTCTTTCTTGGGGCGCTCTTGTGCTACCTTTGGTCTTTCTTCGGCCTCTCTGATCACCGCTCTGATCGCTTCGGGGCCTTGTGAGGGTCTGTTGGGCCTCTTTTTGGCTCATTTGGGGCTTCCTTGGGCAGTCTTGAGGCTCTCTTGGACCGTCTTGGGGCGATAACCGAGGCTTTTTTGACTGTTTTGGACGCTGCTGAGACCCGAACAGCGAATGTGCTGATAATGCACGTCTTCGGAAGGGAATGACGCGATTTCTGCGTTCTGGGAGCCCTGTTGAGGCCTGTTCAGGGCCTCCTGGGCCGTCTTGGAGGCCTGGCGACCCTCTGGGTCTTTCTTGGGGGGCGCTCTTGTGCTACCTTGGGTCTTTTTTCGGCCTCTCTGATCACCGCTCTGATCGCTTCGGGGCCTTGTGAGGGTCTGTTGGGCCTCTTTTTGGCTCATTTGGGGCTTCCTTGGACAGTCGTGGGGGCATCCATGCCGTCTAGAGGCTCTCTTGGGCGTTGAGGGCCTCCTGGACCATCGTGGGGGCCTCTGGAGGCCCTCTGGGTCTTTCTTGGGGCGCTCTTGTGCTGTCTTGGGTCTCTCTTCCGCCTCTCTGATCACCGCTCTGATCGCTTGGGTGTTGTCTCCTCACGCTGTGATCGCATGCGAGCCATGTTGGGGCATCTTGGGGCCTGGGTATGCTTCGACGTCTCTCGAACCCGGGTTGGGGGCCTCTTCGGAGTCTCCTGGAGGCTTCCTGAAGACCTCCTGAAGTCTCTTGTGGGCCTCTTTGTGTTTTCTTTCGGGCGTCTCGGGCGCCTCTTGGGGCCTATCCTGTTGGGCGCCTATAGGCGGCCTCGGGGGTCATATTTGGGCAGAGGGCTCCAAATTGCAGCTCGTATTCTCCCTCCATCCTGGAGCCCTCTTGGGCCACCTTGAGCTCGAAGACGGCCCAAGATCGCGTCAGGACGGCCGTTCATCGCCTCTCCTCTCTGGAAGCTTCGGGATCGCCATGACTGCCTCAGGGCGTCTGGGGAGGAGGCTCTGGGGCCTCTTGGGGCCTTTGTGGTGGTTTCCTGGGGCCTCCTGGGAGCGTCTTGGGGCCGAAAGCTTGAAATATCAGTTCGGGTACCCCCTCTGGGCTCCCTGTTGAAGCCGTCCTGGGGCCTTCATGGGCTGTCTTGGGGGCCTGTTGGGCCTTCTTGCGGTTCTCTTGAGCCGTCTTGGAGCCCTGCAGGTAGCCTCTTGGGCAGTCTTGAGGCGATCTTGGATGCCTCGCGGGCCGTCTTGGATGCTCTGAAAGCTCCAGAGACGAATACTCCTAAACATTTTACGTTATCTATAGGGAATGGGGCTATTTCTGCCTATTGAGGCCTTCTTGGGAGTCCTCTTGGGGGCCTCTTGGGGCGTATCGTGGACCTCCTGGCTGGAGGAGACCCCCCTGGTGGTGTTGGTGTCGCTTCTCCTCTCTCCGACCAGTGGCTCTCGACCGAGGGTGGGGAGGAGGGGTGCGGACCCCCTGAGCGGACGTACTTTAGAGGCCTCCTAGATGGGTCCGAGCAGGTGGGGTCGGATGATCTCGCCACATCGTCGATGCATCGTCGATGCATCGGCGATGCCCCTGCGATGCATCGTCGACGTCGGCGTTGCATCGGCGACGTCGGCGTGGAGAACATCGGGCCTCGCATCGAGCCGCATCGCCGATGCATCGGCGATGCGGCGCTATCCTCCGACCCCATCTACTCGGACCCCATCCAGGAGGCCTGGATGCTCGCAGCAGCAGGAGCAAAGCCTGGACCCCTCCAGAAAGGACTGAAGCCTACCGTGCAGAGGTGCGTTTCGCCGTTCTCGGCCGCTTTGGGCCCTCGACGGGCCCCAGGAGGTGTCAGCTGACGACTCAGGAAGGAGAAGCCCGCCCCGTGGAAGGCGTTCGGACACCCAGGGACCCCGACTTGAGCAAAAATCAAGACATCGGATGTCTGGGAAAGAACTGAGGGAGCAGGGGGAGCCGGGGGAAGCCGGAGGGGTACAGTTAGCCCGTATAGAAGGGATGCGCGATAAGGTTGTAAGGGCCTTGGAAGGCTATGTCGAAACTTTTCGAGCGGGGCGCGGCCAACGAAAGTGGCCAAGGATGAGCCGAGGAGGTAAGGATGCAAGGGTCGGCTACACGCAAGAGTGACCGTGGGTAAGAGTGACCTTTGGTGCGCGGCTTTTTGGGGACCGCGGGGGGACCAAACCTGGGTGCGCAAGCAGCTGCTACAGTTTCGTTTTCAGCCATCTGGGGACCCATCTGTACCCGCACCAAAGGTCACTCCTGCGAAAGGTCACCCTTACGTCTGATCGACAGGGTACCCTTGGGAAGACTGGCCCTCTTTTCTGTGCGGGTTGACGGTCGGCGGGCAAGGACGGCGACGACGAGGAACGAAAACCGGATCCAGAAGCGGGGCCAGCGCCGGGGCGCGAGGACAGACATCCGAGCAGCGCGAGCGAACCGGCGAGCCCGAAAGGCGGCCAAGGCCTGCCGCGGGCGTGCCACTTTTGAAAGGCCAGGAGCGCTCGGATGGGAAAAACCGAGCGGAAGGGCGACTGGGGACACTCCTGCGAACAGAAGGCCACATGCAGGATAGGGGGGGGGGTGGAATCAAGACAGCACCAGGGGGATGGAGGATAGAGTACTCATATTGGGTGAGTGTGGGGCGAGATGGAGGTGGGAGGCGGAGGGAGGCGGGTTGAATGGGGCGCGGGGGTGAGAAGGGAGAGAGGCGGCACGCCTCCTTCTGCACCGCTTCCCACCTCCGTCCTGCCTCTCCGCCTCAAACCGCCTTTTCATTCTGACCCTTTCTCTTCCTCCCCTCCCTCCTCCCCTCCCTCCTCCCCTCCCAGCTCCTCCTCCCCCTCCCTCTCGCCTTTCCCTTCTAGTCTGCAGTCGAGACGTGCCTTGAGGACGGGTGGTAAGGACGCAAGACCATTGGAGGCCGAAGGAGTCTTTGGGTGATGAGGCAAGGACGGGCCGCAGAGGCAAGGACGCAAGGGTACTCCAGATTTCGTAATAAAAAGGAGGGGGTCTGGACCCTCCAAGACAAGCCATTTCAGACCTCCCCCGTGGGAGAACCCTCCAAAACATCGTCCCCAGACCCCCCAGGCCCTCCAAGATAGCCTGGAAGAGACCCCCCCCGAAATGAGACCCCCTCCCTTTATTACGAAATCTGGGGTACCCTAGATGAAGGCGCGCCGCATTGACTGTACTTCTCCTCCCTCCTCCTTTCCCGCTCCGGGCCCCGTGCTTCCCACTCCGAGCCCCCACCTGCTGCCCACTGCCCCTCCCACTTCCTCCTGCCTCCTCCCCGTCCCTCTGCCCTTCCTCGCCCTCCTCCCTCCAGAATCCCCCTCCCTCCTCCCCCAGCCTGCTTCCTCCTCCTCCTCTTCCTCCTCCTCCTTCTCGTACAGAACATCAACTAACAACCTCAAACACTAAATCAACACATTAGCATGTACAAGCAGCACGCTGACCGACTAAACTATATATACTGCTAGCTCAACGATTCTCCTCGCCCCAGCCACCCGCACATCCCGCCTCCTTCCTCCTCGTGCGTGCCTGCTTCCTCCTCCTGACCCCTGGTTCCTGATGGCATGTGAATTCTCCGAGCGCTGTCCTCCAGGCCACCTCAGGGCCGGTCGAGCCTGGGGGGGCTCAAACCAGGGAGTCACCGGCTGGTGAGGTCCTTCCTCACGACGGCACCGAAGCACGAAGGCCGCAGCGAGGTACTGAATTATTGAGGAGGAGTAGGAATAAGAGTAAGAGGAGGAGGAGGAGGAGGAGGAGGAGGAGGAGGAGGAGGAGGACGATGAGGAGGAGGAGGAGGAGGAGGAGGAGGAGGACTCTACCAGTTCCCGCCTCCCCCTCGCGCGGACTCTACGCGGCACGCCGCGCTCCTCGCAGGCGGCGGCTCCCCAAACGCGGACGGCGACTATTCGGAGCCCTGCCGCACGGGCGTGCGGGGGCACGCCCGGGGGAACCCCCACGGGCAGGCGCTCGCTGGCGACAGCATACATATATTGTGTAGACCTCGTGCTGGCACCGCGGTGGCGCGCACGAGGGAGGACGGGGAGCGGCCCTCCGAGGAGTTTGGGGGGGGCCCCGGGGGGCACGGGGCCACCCCGCGTGGCCGGAGCATAGGGGGGGAGGCGACGCGAGGGCTTCCGAGAAGTCCCGCCGCCTTCTGGGAGGGCCTCCCTTCCTTCTCACCTTCCCCCCCCGCGCTCGCCGCCGAGCACGAGCGAAGACGAGGCCAGGGCAGCGAACTCGCGGGCTCCTCCTCCTCCTCGGACCCCCCCGCCCCACCTCCCCCGAGCGCAGCTCCCCCCTCCTCCCCCCTCGCGCGCGCCGCCGATGCACGCTGAGGCTCAGACCGCTCGCGGGCCTGGAGGCGGGGCCACCCGGACGCCACCAAGAACTACTGGCCGGCAACGGCCGGAAACCGTTTGGGCCCCTGTCCACCCGGACCCTCCTCCTCCTCCTCCTCCTCCTCCTCCTCCTCCTCCTCCTCCTCCTCCTCCTCCCCCAGGGGAAGGAGACGCGGCACGAGCGGAAATTTTCGGAGCCCCGCCGTGAGTTCTCGGAGCGGTGCTGGGCCCCCCTCGCTGGCGCGCGGGGCACGCGCCAGGCGCGGCGCCGGCGGCGCCGCCGGGCGGGTCCAGCGCAGATCCGAGAAAGCCGCGCGGAGCTCCGGCCATCTGTACACGTCGTTCATGTCTCATCGTGCTCGTTTCTAGTTGTGCTCGTTTCTGATTGTTCCTGGCCCCCAAGTGGCCAGGAAGAGGCCCAGAGCACCCAGCAGAACTGAAAGGCTCTCGGCCCCCCAAAAATCAAGGAATGTTCGGAGAATCAGACATGAACAATGTTCGGCTAGGCGAAAGAGTGACCCTGGGTACGAGTGACCTCTGGTGCGCAGCTGTTGGGGGCGCGAGGGAGCCAAATCCAAGGGCGCGAGCCGCTTATGTCGCATCGCGCTCGGCGATCGGGGGGAGCCCGACGAGCCCGCACCGAAGGGCACACTGCGGCGAAGGTCACTCTGGCGTGTAGTCGACATGTGTATATACGCTGTGCATGCGTCTCCTTCCGGGGTCTCTGGCTCACAGCACCGCATCACGCGGGGTCAACCAGGTGCACGCCGGTCGGGTAGACAGAGTCGTACAGCACGCCGCAGGTGCCGCACACCCAGGCCTCGTCGGGGTCGCCGTCGCACGCGAGCCCCTCGTGGGTCTTGGTGTCCATGCCGCAGTGCTCGGCCTCGTTCTCCTGTCGGGGAGACGCTAGACTTGTGTTGCTCCCATCGTACTTGCAGAAATAAGTTCGAACACCCAGAAAAATGTTGAAGAAGTTTCGAAACAGTGTCGAAAGAGTGTCTCCCAGGGCCCGGCACGTGGAAACCCTCGAGTTTTGGAGTGTATTCTTGGTGCTCGAAATTTATTCTGGTGGTCAAGGCTACAATAGGTTGGAACATCATAACGCTAGACTCGGGTTCGGGGGGCACGGGTTGGCCCGACGGGGCCAATATGACGAGACCCAGCCTGAATTTCGACGCGAACTCCCGCCGCGAACGTCCCGCGGAAACTGACCCGTCAAAATTCAGGACTGGCCTGGCAAAAAGCGCAGGCAAGCACGAGTTCTGGCGAACTCGAGCCTTACGTTTCCGCGATCCTTCATTTCCAGGCGGATGAAGCCGTCCTCGCCCCAGGAGGTGCCCCACGAATTCTTTATCAACCAATATCCCATCTGGGCCTCCGACCTTCAGAGTGCGGACATACTTACTGGGAACGAATACCGGCAACAATTCCTGTCCAGTTTGCGCACGACTTGCTGTCGGCGTCGCCGCGTGCGTTGCCAATTTCAGGCAGAAAGTCGCCCGCCTAACAACGGCCGCTATTGGTTCTGGACAACGTTTGCTGTTCGGCATCGTGCCCACTTTTCCGTACCAATTTCGGGCGTGCCGAGACCTGAAGCCGGAAGACTGGGAGCTCGGCGCGGGCACGGCGTTCCCCTTCTTGGGAACCTTGTAGGCCACCAGCGTGACGGCGTGGTTGACGGTGAAGTCGCCCTTGCGCATGCCTGGAGGATGAGAAACTGGCATGGCATGGACATGATCTTTCGAAGCTCTGCTTGGATTTCATGGATCGGCGCTGGGTCCCCCTCCCTGCCGCGCGGAGCGCGCCAGGGGCGGCGCCGCCATAGGTGCCGCCAGGTGGGTCCAGCGCCGATCCAAGCAATCCGCGCGGAGCTCCGACAATTGATGTCTGTGTCATTTGTCTCATCTTCGAGTGCCACTGGTGTCGCTGAAAATGCCCCCCATGTACATGGACCAGTGGGTGGCGTCCACCGACACAGCGATGGCGCCGCCTGACTCGTAGAGCGCCTGCATGAGCGGGTGCAGCTTGTTGGAGGGGAGCGTCTCGTATCCAGTGATGCCCACCGACGCCTATGAGGGGCAAACTTAGGGGGGACCCGCTCAAGTGTGGAAACATCGAGCTGGAATCGGCGACATCGCCGATAGATCGGCGATAGGCCCGCGACAGCGAATTTGCACGGTCTTGGGCGGGGTGGGCTGTCGGGCCCGTCGGCGATGAATGGGTGATTGGGGATCGATGCACACCCTCCTGAGCCCATCCCCTTTCATTGTTGCCCCTGATGCCTTCTTGAAGACGTCTGTATTGCACTCCGGGGTGGACCCGAAGCCGGACACGTAGCCCCACTCGACGGCCATCGGAATGCCCCCCTGCTCCTTCACCATCTCGTACGCGAGCTCCACGGTGGCTCCCTCGCAGCCGCCCGAGCCGCCGCAGTTCCGCGGGTTCTTCGTGCAGGACACCATCGCCTGCGAGGACAGCGTCGGCTTCTGCGAGGTCTTGCCCATCTTGTCGAGGACCCCGCGCAGGTGGCTCATCATCGTCTTGTTGGCCTCCATCTGGCCCTCCAGCGCGGCCGTGGCGGCCTCGGCCCAGCACGAGCCGCAGGAGCCTGCCGGCGGTGCGCCGCCAGCACGGTCGGGGCGAGGGCGGCGCGGTCCGCGTGGTTGGGGTGCTCTGGGAAGGGGGCCGGGGGCTTCTGTTGGGTCGGGAATGTCCTCCTACAGGTGGAGTTTGGACGAAGAAGAAAGAATATCCCAAGCAATGTTCAAAGACGATCATGAATACTCGAAAAGTTGTCCCCAAACAATTCTGTTTGACTATCTTTGAACATTCCTCCTGTAGAGAGACACGCCCGACTTAAAGCTTCTGCCAGAAGGCTTCCCGGAAGGCGAGGAGGGCTCCGCGGAAGCTCCCCCTTGCCTGCTCCGGAAGCCGCCACCCTCGCCCTGCCCACTTGCTTTGCTCGCCTGTGCTGCATGTATGTATCTCTCTCTCTCTATATATATATCCCCCCTCCATCGAAGCTAGACTGAACCCTGTGCAGACGAAGTGAATTCAAGAGCATGCGCGCGCCATAAGAAACGACACGTCGGTTCAAACCTCGGCTCGTGCGAGGGGCAGGGCCACGCGGTCGAGCCCGACATTGCTTCGCAGTCTCTTCCGGGGACGGGTGTGCATGTATCCGCCTGCCCCCGCCGGGGGCGCAAGGCTGCGAGGGTGGGTGCGGTCCGCTGTCATGTGTGGTGTGTTGTCGTTTGTTGTTTGGCCTTTCTGTCTCTCCAGTCCAGGTTCCTGCCTGGGGGTGAACCTCAGATCCTGGCCGCTCCGGGCCACCCCAGGATTCTCATGGCGGCGCCACCGCGCGGCCGGAGCGGCCCGCGAGGCCTCCTTAAGACCACCCGAAGAGGCTCGGAGGAGAGCCTCGGGAGCCCAAGGCGGCCCCACGATGGCCCCAAGAGGCCCCACGAGGGCCCCAAGACGGCCCAGGATGCTGCCAAGACGGCCCAAGAGGCCCTCTCAAGGGGGCCCCACGAAGCAAACATCAACGATTTCTTCTCACGCTTCTGCAGGTTTTTGGCCTTCTCGCCCCGAGAGGGCCCCAGGAGGCCCCAGGGAGGTCCCGAGAGGCCCCCAAGAGGCTCGCGCGAGGCCCCAGGGAGACCCCCACGAGACTCAGAACTATGCCCCAAGAGGCTCCAAAACGGCTTCCAAGGAGCCCCAACAGTGACCCGCAGACGCTGCCGAGGAGCCTGCCACGAGAAGCACCCACGGCGCTATCCACGCAGCCGCACGAACTAGTAATAGGGCGGCCAGCGGCAGAGGCCGAAGTCCTTAAGATATTTATATATTTATATACAGTCATACTCCCGCCCGGCGGGTTGGGCCGTGCGAGACCTCTCTGACAAAGTGTTCGGCACTACCTTTCCCCTTCCTTCGCCAGTGGCTGGTCAAAGCCCTCCTGAAAGTCCCTCCGAGGGGGCCCCACTCTGCCGGCGGACCCCCCCTCCCTGAACAGTTCCGGCGCCCGGGGGCGATTCAAGAGCGCCCTAAAACGGGCCAAGAGAGCCCCAAGACGGCCCAAGCGAGCCTCCAGACGGTTCCAGATCGCTCCAAGACGCCTAAGATGGCCTCCAGACGGCCCAAGACGCCTCCAAGACGGCCCAAGAGGGCTCCAAGAGCACCCCCAAGACAGCCCCGAGAAGCAAAAATCATGGATTTTTCAATGGTTTTTGAAGGATTTACACGTTCACGCCATTTCGGCTTACCCACGCTCCACGACGGCCCAAGAGGCCCCCCAGATCGCCCCAGGACGGCCCAACAGGCCCCCAAGACGGCCCCAAGACGGCCCAAGAGGGCCCCAAGACCGCCCAAGAGGCCCCCGGAACGGCCCAAGAGGGGTCCCAGGATGGCCCCAAGAGGAGGCCCAGAAGGGGTACCCGAATGAACATGTCGAGCTTTCGGCTCGAGAGGCCCCCAGGAGACCCTAAGAGGCCCCCTGGAGGCCCCCAACAAACCCCAAGAGAGCCCCAAGAGGCCCCAAGAGGGCCTCAAGAGGTCTCCAAGAAGCCCCTGGGACGCCCCCAAGAGGCCCCTAAACTGCCCCGCAGAAGCCTCCGAGAGCCCTCTCGAGAGACCCCAGGAAGCGTCCATGAGGACTCCGTCCGACCCAAAACCCAAGCACGGTGGCGGGATGGGGCGACGGCTATTTGATAGCTGGCATACGCGCCGCGTCACGACTTTCGATGCTGCGCACCTCTTCGAAAAACTCCCAAGGAGCGGCCGGTGATGCGCCGCCGGCGTCCTCGATATTTATATATTTATATACAGCCATATATAAGTATATAGATTTATACACGCCGGTATGCACAAGTATACATGTTGTCCACATATATATATATGTATATATATATATACACATGTACAGACACACGTGTACACGTCGAATGTCGCAATATACGTATACGCACGTAGATTTAGCACTCGTATTCATTTTGCTCTTTGTGCCGAGCCGCATTTCTGCTTGAAGCTACGCGTTGTTTTCGCTCAATTCGCCGAACCTTGGTCGCGCGCGAGGTCGGTCCTGGGGTGGGTGGGGTGGGGGGGTCCGCGGGTTGTGCCCCCCCCCCACCCCACCGGGGGGGAGCACTGCTCATTGAAAAAGCTTTCGGCTCCAGATCATCAGTGTCGTCGTCGTCGTCGCCGTCGCCGTCGTCGTCGTCGTCGTCGTCGCCGCCGCCGTCGTCGTCGTCGTCGTCGTCGTCGTCGTCGTCGTCGTCGTCGTTCCCCTTCAGGGTCGGCGACGCTGGCCGTAAGACCTTCACAATACAGTCGGACCTTGGCCAGCAGAACACCCTCCAGAACAAGAGACCCTCCGCCGGCCAATGCACACAGAAAACATCCGAGGGTACCCTTCGCCGGGATGCGCACGAGCATCCAGAAGACACGAAGAACACCGAGGTACCCTCCCCGAACCGACCTCGATCTTATGCCTCGTTCTGACTGTTCCGACCCAAACATGCGACGTCCGGATGTTTTCAATACGGCGTTCCCGGAAGTCCAGACCCTTTCCCCAGGACCAATTTCTCATTCTGAATCGTTTTGTGATAGTCCTGATGCCTGGCGAGGGCCCACAGGGGCCGAAAATAGCGAAAAACTTGACGTCCTGATTTTTTACGACGCGATCATGTCTGGGGATCCTTGGTCGCGCACGAGGTCGTTCAGCTTGCTGCCGTCGCCCCTCACGGAGAAGGCGGGCGGGTACGACCAGGTGCGCTCGCGGGCGAGGGCGGCGCGTTCCCCGTCGCCGGTGCCGCCGCGGCGCCCCTTGTAGCCCAGGATGGCCTGCAGGGCGTCGTCGTCGTCGTCGTCGTCGTTGTGGTGGACCGTCGTCGTCGGCGTCGTCGCCGCCGCTGCCGCTGCCGCTGCCGCCGCCGCCGTCGTCGTCTTCGTCGTCGTCGCCAGGGTTTTCCGTTCTCGTGCTGTGTTCGCGTTGCTTCGTCCTGTGTTCGCTCCGCCTCTGCTGCAAGACAGCCTCGAAACGAAAACGGTCCACGCCATCGCCAGAACACCGCTTAGGTTTAGGTCGGGCATGCCCCCCTGCAGGCGGATATTGGACGAAACAATAAAAATAATCAAACAATGATGCAACAAATTGTCAAACATAGTCGAAATATCGTCCCCAGACTATTTTTCGACTATTTTTGAGCATACCCCCTGTAGAGGGACAGGCCCGGCTTACGCTGAGGTCGAGCCCTGATGGCCTGGTATTCGGCCGCCGAGTAGTCGGCGAACTGCGTGATGCCCATGGCCCACGGCTGCGGCGGGCCGCGCAGGAAGGCCAGCACCTCCGCCTTTGAGGAGACACAATGCATGGCACAACACACACACACACATCGGGGAGACTCTAGACTCGGGTGCGGGGGACTCGGGTTGGCCTGACGGGGCCATCATAAGAATGACGAGACCCAATCTGAAATTCGATGCGAGCTCCCGCTGCAAACATCCCACGAAAACTGCACCGTCAAAATCCAGGACGCGCTCGCCAAAAAACGCCCGCCGAGCTGACTGCTGGCCTACCCGAGGCTTACGCCTCCCCGACGAAGCTTCCGGAGGCCCGCACGGATCTCTTGCATCGGCGCTGGCCCCTCCCCTCGCCCTGGGACAGCGGGCCCCGAGGGAAACGGGTCCTGACAGTCTGCCCCGCTTCCAGGCTCCCGGGGCCCTCCACGGGTCCCGGGACTGCCGGACGACGACCCGGGACGAAGACCCCGTCCTGGGGGAAGGCCCCACGGGGTCCAGGAGCCGTGGCCCTCCGGGCCCGCTTCCCTCGTGCGAATCCCCCCCGCCGCACGAAGTGCGACGGGGGCGCCGGAAGCGCCGCCAGGGGGCGCCAGCGCCGATCCGAAGCATCCGCGCGGACCGCCGAAAATTTCTGCTTCTGCCGCTCTCTGTTCGGGGATCCTCTGACCTGGGTCAATCCAGACCCGGATCACTCAGGCCTTGCAAGATTTTGCAAGATCCTGCACCCAAACCCGGGTCAATGCGACGGATCCTGCAAAATCCTGCAGGATCCTGCACCCACACCCGGGTCAGTGCGACCCTGGTCCTGCAAGATCCTGCAAGATCCGGCGCTCTGGCTGACCCCCGTTTGCATTGACACCCGTATCAAGGCTCCCGATCTGTTCCCCGAGCCTTCTTTCCGGCGAAGATTGCCTCCCTCTTGGCCCACTCCGCGCTGCCCGCCGCGTAGGAGCGGTTGAACTTCGCGGCGAAGCCCTCGAAGGAGAGCGACTCCACGGCGGCGACGTCCGAGGCACGGGGCCCCCCCTCCAGGACGTGGATCGCGGAGGCGGGGACCTGGGCGCCCGCGACGAGCGCCAGGGAGCGGAGCACAGCGGAGACCATGCCTCTCTCTACCGGTGAGGCCCCGTTTCCGGTGCCAACTTCGGTTTGCAGAATGGATGCGTGTAAATGCTTGAGCTCGGAACATATCCAGAGGAGGGAGAGTCGGGGCAAGGGGGGAGCACCGGGAGAGGCAGGAGGCCGACGAAACGGAGGGGGAAGGCGAGGGCCCCTACTTCGGACGTCTCCGTGGTCCTGGATCGCCGAGCTGAGTTCTGGAAGGAGCTCCACCGAAGGCCCCACAGGTTGCGTTCGCATGCCGCCGCCACAACACTTTTGGCGCAACACTCACACGCTTCGTGGCCCCATAGGAAGCACCACCTAAGGCCCCAATGACTGCGTTCGCATGCCGCCGCCACCCTATGTTGGCGCACCCCTCACATGTTTCGTGGCCGAATAGGGAGCTCCGCCTAAGGCCCCAGTGGCTGCGCCCGCATGCCGCCGCCACTCCACTTCGGCGCACCTCTCACGCTTCGTGGCCCAATAGGGAGCTCCGCCTAATGCCCAAGTGGCTGCGTTCGCTTGCACGTTTCGTGCCCTTAGGGAGCTCGCCTAATGCCCCAATGGCTGCGTTCGCTTGCCGCCGGCATCCCGCACCACTCGTACGTTTCGGCTCCCATAGGCGGCTCCGCCTTCGGCCCCAGTGGCTGCGTTCGCATGCAGCCGCCACCCCTCTTTGGCGCACCCTCTAACGTTTCGTGGCACCATAGAGAGCCTCGCCTGAGGTTTTGATGGCTGCGTTCGCATGCCGCCGCCACCCCAGGCTGGCGCACCCCTCACATGTTTCGTGGCCGAATAGGGAGCTCCGCCTAAGGCCCCACTGGCTGCGTTTGCATGCCTTCTCCAAGTCTTTTCGGTATACACCTCAAACGTCTCGTGGCCCTATAGGGAGCTCCACCGAAGGCCACAAAAAGGCAAACATCGCATGCGTGACCGCGCCCGTGTCGGCACATTCGTCACACGTGGCCCACAAGGAGCTCCACCTACAACCCCGTTGGCAAGAATCCTATGCGTGACCGTGCCCATGTCGGCACACTCCTCACACGTGGCCCCGCAAGGAGCTCCACCTACAGCCCCCTTGGTAAGAATCCTATGCGTGACGGTGCCCATGTCGGCACACCCCTCGCACGTTTCGTGGCCCCGTAGGGAACTCCGCCGAAGGCCCCAGTGGAGGGCATCCCATGGGCGACCGCGCCTATTTCGGCACATCCCTCGCACGTTTCGCAGCCTCCTAGGGAGCTCCACCGACGGCCGCAAAAGGCAAACATCGCATGCGTGACCGCGTCCATTTTGGCACACCCCTTGCACCTTTTCGTAGCCCGACAGGAGCTCCGCCAGAGTCCCCGCCGCCTGCCACTCCCCAAACCGCGCCCTGCTGCTCCCCACAAGCAAAGCTGACGAACGCGCAGATCATCCGTGACGGGTTACATCCAGATGTAACCCGTTGCGGCTGACCCCTGCAACCCCATCAACAACGTCGCTCCGTCCTTCTCACGCACGCCTAAATCCTTTTGCTGACACCCTCTCTTAGTTTCCACCTGTCTTGCGGTACTGGCAGCCGAATATGGTTGGGTCCCTTGCCAGGCCAATGTTTGTGGCCCCTGGCCCAACACGGACTTCATGATTAAACAACACGGCCGCCCTGATTTTCCAGGACGCCTGGGGTCTGGGGAAGCAGGGTGCTGGCACAGCGGCACGATACGCGCCTCCTCCTTCTGATCAACCCACATCTTCCCGAGAGCACGCCTCCCGAAGAGACCGCTAGTTGCTTAAAATTAGCTCCGTTGACCTTCAAATGTAATATGCCCCACGGCGCTCGCTTTCCCAGAAAAAAAGGCAAAACAGGATGGAGAATTCACTTCCCCTCAAGGGGGCTCTCCCGCATCATGGACAAGAAGACAACGCACCGCGGTCGATCGCGCCGCGGTCGACTTCGATTGGCGGTGTTTCGGCCACTCTCGCAGGACAGCCTGCTGAGTGGGCTTGCTACACTGTCTAGTGGTGATCGGGGGTCTATTGCCTCGGGTTAATGCAAGCCCGGCGGGCCAATGGGGCTTTGCAAGATCCTGCAAGATCAGGCCGGATGCTGCAGGATCAGGATCGTGCGAGCTAGCCTTCGGTCGGACATGTCCCCGTACAGGCGGATGTTGAAAGAACAATGAAAAATAGTCAAACAACACATCCAAATTGTCAAACATGGAAGGAAAATCGATCCAGAGTATTTGTTATTTGTTTTATCATTTTTGAGTATTCCTCCTGTAGAGGGACATGCCCGACTTGGAGCTAGCCAGGGTCAATGCAACCCTGGCTTGGCAGGGCCCTGCACACTCCCGCGCCCTGGCCAACCCCCGCTTGCACCGACCCCCGCCTCAAGGCGCTCGAGGTGACAGCTCTTGGCGTTACCCGGTCCCGACAGCGGCGGCGACGGCGACGATGATGGCCTGAGCATTCTCGTAGGGTGGAGGGCTCAGGGTGAAATCCATATGGGTTTCTGAACCTCGAAGATCCATCCGTCCTGTGATTCGCCTTCTGCAGAGTCAAGCCTCGATAAGATCCCTCGAAACGGCACTTCGGATCTCTCCCTTTGCCCTCCACCCAAAGAAAATGCTCGAATGCCCACGGTCGGGAGCGGCCAAGAGGGGGGTGTCCAAGAGGGGGGGGTGCTAATCATGACCGGCGGCATGTGCGCGGCCCAGCGGGGGGGCCAGGCACGTAATGGAATAAGAAGAGGCGCCGTGAAATCTGTGGAAATGTCATGGCCCCCGCCATGATGTCCGCCCCCCTAGTCATCCCCCCCCTCTTTGCCGCCCCCGACACGGCCGGGGGCGCGCAAGCATGGATCAGTTCGCGATCCATGGAATTGGCGCGTGGCCGCCAAGTCCATGGACCGGGGGAGGTGCCCTCCCCAAGGTGCGGCCCCGGTGCCGCCTGGCTCGGCGGCGGGAGGCCGCGCTCTCCCCGTGGCAGCGG
>CAUYUJ010016596.1:143026-220526 GCA_963575745.1 Prorocentrum cordatum
ACCAGTTCGTATGAGAAGGACGGGCAGTGGCAGCTTCAGGACGGCGCGGGCTGTACGTGCGAGAAAGACGGGCAGTGGCAGGTGCGAGAAGCTGGCGGTGAAGCGGAGCCCACACGTGCCCAGCTACAGCTCCTCGCAGCCATGGCTGGATCTGGATCTCAGCCTCCAGCGGACGGACCGCGGAGGGACGGCACCAGCAGGGCCATGTGGATGGCTCGAGAAGTGATCGCATCAACGTGGCCGGCAGGAGACAAAGGCCATGGCAACAGCACGTGCGAGAAGTGGGAGGCGACGGTCGAGCCCGATGCGAGCAGCTACAGCGCTGGGATCAGGGCATGCGAGAGCGCTGGGGCCCAATGGGAAGCGAAGGATGTCCTCGGCGAGTGGGGCCCCCTCCCAGAGGAAGACCAGCAGAAGCTCGAGACCCGATACCAGAAGTACAGCATCACACCTAGCAGGAAGTTCAGCCCCTTCACCCTGCTTGGCTCAGACGGCAGGCCCACGTGGCCTCTCAGGCCAGACTTCGCGAAGATGGTCCTGAAGAGCACGCAGGGCAAGAGACGCATCCCGATAAGGTGCGTGCGAGAAGAGAGCGAGAGTGAAGCGGCAGCCCAACGTGACCAGCTACAATGCTGAGATCGGGCCGCCGTGAGAGAATGCGAGAAATGCGTGCAGAAGTTGCGAGGAGGACCTGCACCGCCTCGCGAGGCGGAGCCAGGGAGGAGACTGCAGCGCCCTGCTCCAGACCCTCGCGAGCCTCCCTCGGTTGAACCCCGCCACGTCCCCCTGTGGGCGGGGGCCGAGGGAGGGGGAGGCAATGCTGCGGGGCAGCGCTGAGCCGCGCGCGCGCGCCGAGCGCGCGCCCGCGCGGTCGTGCCACGACGTGGCGGCCTGAAAGAGCTCGGAAAGAGCTCCTCCTTCTCCTCCTCCGCCTCCTCCTCCTCTCCGTTCTCATCCATTGCTGCCCCCTCCTCCCTCGTCCTCCCTGGCTCCTCCGTCCTTTCTCTCCTGGCCCTCGCCCTCGCCCTCCTCATCGCCCTCCGCCCCCCGCCCCCCCCCCCCCCCTCGGAGGGGGGAAGCGAACCCCCCAGCGCACTCTGTGGGCCCTCCAAGCCTCCACATCCAGCCTCCGCCTCCCCCCCCCGCCCTCGCCCTGCTGCTCCTGTCATGCCCCTCCCCCTCTCCTCCCTCCCCCTCGTCGCCCTCTTCCTACCTTCTCCTCCTCCTCCTCCTCCTCCTCCTGCTCCTCCTGCTCCTCCTGCTCCTCCTCCTCCATCTCTCCTCCTCCTGCTCCTCCTCCTCCTCCGCTCCGTCCTCATCCATTGCGTCCCCCCTCCTCCTCGTCATCCCTGCTCCTCCGTCTCTCAGCCTGACCCTCCGCCCTCGCCACTCCTCATCGCCTCCCCGCCCCCCGCCCCGCCCCCCCCCCCTCGGAGGGTGGGAGCGAACCCCCCACCCCCCAGCGCACTCTGTGGCCCTCCGAGCCACCAAGTCCAACCCCCGCGGTCCTTCCACCTCCCCCTCGCCTCCCGCCCTCGCCCTGCTGCTCCTGCCCCTTCCCCGCGTCGCCCTCTTCCTACCCTCCTCCTCCTCCTCCTCCTCCTCCTCCTCTTCCTCCTCCTCCCCTGCCGCTCCTGCTCCTCCTTCTCACCCTCCTCGGCCTACCTTCCCGCTGTACCGCCTCCTCCCCCCGTCCCCCCCTCCCGATCACCTTCTTCCGCCACCCTCTCCTCCCCTGCTTCGCTCTCGTACCATTCTTCCCTCCACCCTTCCTCCTTCCAGATAGCCCCTCCCTGTCGCACCACCAGGCGTGTCCGTTGACCAGGCAGGGCGTTTCGCTGGAGCATCTCTTGGCTACCATGCATTACCCTCAAGCTCTAAAGGCTCCCACAATTACAAGGATGGATGGGGCGGTCTTTTTCTCAATGCAGTTCTCCCCTTGTCGCCGCCCATATTATTTCTGCAGTCGGGGTGGATTGGAGAGGACACGCGAGAGGACACCAGACTCCTTCGATGGCCACATTGCCACACGTAGAGGGCATGGCCCGCGAAACACAGGACACGAGGGTACCCTTGATCAGGGAAACAAAAAGGGCGTAAACATAAAACTCGGAGGTCCGCGCGGATTTCTCGGATCGGCGCTGGGGCCCCCGGCGGCGCCTCCGGCGCCGCCCCTGGCGCGCTCCGCGCGCCAGGGAGGGAGGTCCAGCGCCGATCCGAGAAATCCGCGCGGACCTCCGAGTTTTTATGCTTATGCCACTTCTTGTTCCCCGATTGCTTGGGCAGGGTCGATCTACGAATCAAGCTCGACTGCAGCACATCTCACACAACAAAATGCAGGGAAGGACAGAGCGTGGTCGCCCGAGGTGCAGGCCCGCTGGGCGCTCGTCACCCCAGGGGACAAAAGGCTCCTGCAGTGCAGAGGCATCCGCCGGCCGACCTCTGGCGCGTGAGCGAGCTCGAAAGGGGCCACGCTCAGACTTGGGCCCTGCTGAACTGCAGACCTGCTGCTGCGTGTGTGCGTGTGTGTGCGTGTGTGTGTGTGTGTGTGTGTGTGTGCGTGTGTGTGTGTGTGTGCGTGTGTGTGTGTGTGTGCGTGTGTGTGTGTGTGTGTGCGTGTGTGTGCGTGTGTGTGTGTGTGCGTGTGTGCGTGTGTGTGTGTGTGTGTGTGTGTGTGCGTGTGTAAGTGCGCGTGTGTGTGTGTGTGTGTGTGTGTGTGTGTGTGTGTGTGTGTGTGTGTTTGTGTTCCCTCCTCTCCCTCCCGCCCGCGCCGGGCCTCCTCTCTCTTCCCGCGAGCCCGCGGCTAAATTCGCGTTTCGTGTGCCCCACGAAGTGCCTCACCGCCGGAGCAGTCCCTCTGCCCAGCCGCCGTCGTAAAAGTGTGTTCCCTCCGCCCTCCTCCGCTTGCATGGTGGCACAATTTGCTCCAACGGATCCCCCGTTTATGTATTTCATCGCCAGCGCAATCACCCTCTGCCTGGCCGCCGACGCAACAAAATATGTCTGTGTGTGTGTTTGTGTTCGGGGATCTTCTGAGCCGGGTCAATCCAAACCCGGGTCAATCAGGCCTTGCAAGATCCTGCAGGATTCTGCACCCAAACCCGGGTCAATGCGAAGGATCCTGCAAATTCCTACGGGATCCTGCACCCAAGCCCAGGTCAGTGCGACACTGGCTCTGCAGGATCCTGCAAGATCGGGCGCTCTGGCTGACCCCCGTTTGCATTGACCCCCGTCTCAAGGCTCCCGATAAATAAACAAATCTATGTGTGTGTGTCTGTGTGTGAGTGTGTGTGTGTGTGTCTGTGTGTCTGTGTGTGTGTGTGTGTCTGTGTGTGTGTGTGTCTGTGTGTGTGTGCCAGGGTGGCTCTGCCCGGGTCTGGGGAAAGAGGGGGAGGGGCACGACTTTCCCAGACCGCCCCGAGACGGGCACAGAGGAGCCCAGTAGGACACCAAGACGCTCCAGGAGGCGCACCAGACGGCCCAAGAGCGCTCCAGAACGCACAAGAAGGCCTCAAGGCGGACGAAGAGACCTCCAAGACGCCTCAACAAGAAGGCCCAAAAGGACGTCCCAGAAGGCCCAAATCGGTCAAATCCACTATACCGCCTCTTCGGTCTTAAGAGCGCCCGAGACTGTCCAGGAGCGCCCCCGGACCGCCCCTAGACAGCCCAAGATGCCCCCGAGAGAGCCCCACTACAGCCCAAGAGGGTCGCACGATGGCAAAGGGCGCCCTCAAGACGACCCCAAGAGGGGAACTCGAACTGACCCTTCGAGCTCTTAACCCCAAGATGACCCCTAACGCCTCTAAGAGGCTCCCGACGCACCCCCATGAGGCCCAGAGAGGCCTTCGAAAGACCTCCAAGAATACCCCAAAGGCCCCCAAGGCCCCTTCGAGGGCCCAAGAGGCCTCCAAGAAATCCGCAAAAGGCCCCTAAGGGGCCACAAGAGGCGCCGCCTCTTGCGCTGCCAGGCCAAAGGTGCATGGTCTGACTCGGTATTGCTCGGAAGCGAAAGCGCTGAACTAAGAATCAGCGACGACCTCCGAACATCTCGGAGCTAAGACTTCTTCGCTCCTTGCTACGCGGTGGCGACCCTTAACACCAGGAGCGCCCCAGATCGACGACACAGGCCAGAGGCCATTGAAACAATGGTAGGGACTTCAGAGGAGGGGCAAGGGAGGGGATGGTGAATTGTAGTTTTCTTGATGCCTGCTGGGTTGACCTTCCTCCTCCTCCTCCTCCACCTCCTCCTCTTCCATGTCCTCCTCTCCCACCTGCTACAATTGCGGAGGAGAATGCGGGCGAAAAGGACAAAGAGGAGGAGAGGGAGGAGGGCAACAAAACATGAGCAGGACGCAGGAGGACGAGGAGAAGCAATGTCGCTGGAGGGATCACGCCGCACCCTCCACCTCGTCCCTTCCTCCTCCCTCTCCTCCTCTTCCCTCTCCTCCCCTCCCCAACTCCTCCTCCTCCTCCTCCTCCTCCTCCTCCTCCAACATCTCCCCCTGCTTCTCGACGACGTCGTTATCCCTCCCTTGCGCACCGCCGTCGGTAACTCCGCGCCGGGGTCCTGGAAGCGCAGGTCCGGGTGCTTCTTCAGCAAATAATTCACCATCTGCGGGTACGGGTTGCGGATCGTCCGGGCCTCGCTGGCCAGAGGCGGGGGCGGAGGGCGGTGGGCGAGGGCGGGGCTTGGATTCAGTCGGGCCTGTCCCGCCTGGAATCTTCAAACATGGTCACGAAATAGTATGGGGACGATTTTTGTAGTATTTGTTGGGCAATTTGGGGCTATTTCTTAGCTGTTTTTTCATTTTTCGCTCAAAACCTCCCTGTCAGAGTGAGGGGGCTGACCCGAACGGTCGTTCACTGTACCTGGGTGCGTGGCTGAAGTGGAATTCCGCGATGCGGATTCTTGTTGTTGTTTGTTGCTTGTTGTTGTCGTCGTCCCACCCGCGACCCGCCACGCGACCCACCCGCGACCCTCCCCACGACCCACCCGCGACCCCCCCGTGACCCACCCCGCGACCCACCCGCGACCCACCCCGCGACCCGCCCGCGACCCACCCCGAGACCCCCCTGGCGACCCACCCGCGACCCACCCGCGACCCACCCGCGACCCACCCGCGACCCACCCCGCGACCCACCCGCGACCCACCCGCGACCCACTCGCGACCCACCGCGACCCACCCGCGACCCACCCGCGACCCACCCGCGACCCACCCGCGACCCACCCAAAATTTTCGGCCCCTGCGGCGGGCTTCTTTTGCATTCGTTCCAGGTGGACCACCTGCGACCCACCCGCGACCCAAACCGCGCCCGCGACCCACGCGACCCACCTCGCGACCCACCCGGCGCGGCGGGCTTCTTTTGCATTCGTTCCAGGTGGACCCCTGCGACCCACCCGCGACCCAAACCGCGCCCGCGACCCCCCCGCGACCCACCGCGACCCACCCGCGACCCACCCGCGACCCACCCCGCGACCCACGCAAAATTTTCGGCGCCTGCGGCGGGCTCCTTTTGCATTCGTTCGAGGTGGAGAACCTGCGACCCACACCGCGTTCAGTGTACAAATCAAAATTTCCGGCGCCTGCCAGGTGGAGGTGGAGAGCCCGCGACCCACCCGCGACCCAAACTACGTTCACTGAACAAGCCAAAAACTTCGGCGCCTGCGGCGGGCTGTTTTTGCATTCGTTGAGGATGAGGACGACGACGACGACGACGATGAGGACGAGGACGCGGACGAGAAAGAGGAGGAGGAGGAGCAGAAGCAGGAGGAGGAGGAGGAGGGCGCCATCGACAGGGAAGGTGAGGGCCACGAGCTCCGCCGGCTCGACGCCCGCGCCGCCCGCCCCCGCCCCCTCACTCTCATCCGCACCTGCGGGATGCTGCGCAGAGGGACGTGCCCGACCCGAGGCTCGGAGGGCGACCCCGGGCCTGCCCGGAGCGTGCGTGCCCGGGATCGCGACGGGGGCAGGGCCGGCCTCGTGGAGCCCTGCCGGCGCCTCCCCCGTGTGCCGAGGGCGGGCCGGGCCCCTCGGGTGGCTTCGGGGGACTTGGCGCGGGGCCCCGCTTGCTTCAGGTCGGGCCTGCCCCCCTGCAGGGGGATTCTGGACGGAAAATTAAGAATATCCTAAAAATGTCCGAAGGATGCACAAAAATACTCCCCAAATAGTCCCCAGAGCATTTGTTGACTACTACGATGTGGCCACGGCTGCAGCTGCAACACGTCTGGCCACGTCTGGCCACGGCTGCAAACATCCAGACGCCCTTCTCTTCATCCGACTGGTGGGCCGCGAGGTCCAGCTCCGTGTGTGTGCTCGCCTGGGCGCCTCGTGCCAAATACCCGCCGCCGTGCCCCTTGGCACGTCGAGGCGTGGTAGAATGCCACGGGCTAGCTGGCAGAACGAGACCGGCACGAAACGTGAGCCGCCCAAATTGGGACATCGACGTCGGTCTCGTGTCGTGCGTGATGTGCGTGCGGGCGAGTCGAGGCGCAGCTGGCGGAGTGCGTCCTCTAGAGGCCAGGGCAGACACAACGGAGTCGCCCCTCCGGAGGCCGTGGCGCGGTGGTGTCCCGACCTACTGTCCCGACGGTGATCAGGGTGGCTGTCCCCGCTGGTTGTCCTGCTGATTGCCCCGCTGGTTGTCCCGATGGTTGTCCCGATGGTTTTCCCGACGGTTGCCCCGATGGTTGACCCGATGCTTGTCCCGATGGTTGTCCCGACGGTTATCGAGATGGCTCTGCTCTGCGATGCCATAGTGTCAAAAATGTGGTCTGCGAGGCCAGAATATCCAACAAATGCACCCGTAGTGCACACATAGCAATCGAAACGATTGCGGGGCAATGCTACTTAAACAACGCGCCCTGGGGGTCAGCACAGTCAGCATATGGTTGTTCCAATGGTTGTTGTGTTGGTTGCCTCGGTTGGTGTCCAATATATTCATGTGGGTTGGGCAATGCGATCGGAATAATGTATGTATACCTCGATTCATGTACAATGAGCTCGGGCGATAGAACCTGAGAACAATACATTTGTCTGATACAGACGGTTGCACCAATGCTTGTTTCGATGGTTGTTCGAATTGGCAGAATTTCCCGCAACTTGTTCCGATGTGTCGATCTTGAGGTCGACCGATAAGTCGTGATACTGCTAAGCTGTACTACCGACATACCGATCTATGGATCGACCGGGTGGTGTGATTGTCTGGTAACTGTCCCGTTGAGGGACGCATGCGTAATGTGAGAACGGTCTATGTAGTTGTAGTGCAACAGAACTACAGACATTGAAAACATGAGATATACACATATGTATGTATCCGCCACCGTACCTCGAGGCACGAAGTGAGTGTCCTCAGGTCCTCAAGTGCTCCCTGTCCTGTGTACGTATTCTGGGGGCTGTGGGCCCAAATTCTCAAAGTTCCCCGGCGTTCCGCGCGCTCTTGGGCCCTGTCACATGGATTCTTCAGAGGCCACACGGCCCCAAGACAGGCCAGGAGGGCCCCGAGAAGCGCCCAGGAGGCCTCCAAGGCAGCCCAGGAGCGCTCCAAGACGCCCAAGATGGCCCCAAGAGTGCCCAAGAGGCCCCCAAGAAGCCCCAAGAGCGCTCCAAGAGGAACCCCCAGGGCCCAAAGAAGCAACACGTCATGAATGTTCCTTGTGCTTTCCTATGTTTTTCGCGTTCTCGCGTGTTCGGGCTTCCAACGCACCTAAAGGCCCTAGAGACACCCAAGATCGCCCCAAGACGGCCCTAGAGGCCCCAAGACGGTCCAAGAGGTCCCCACAACGGCCCAAGAGGCGCCCAAGGTAGCCCAGGAGGGCCCCGAGACGGCCCCAAGATGGACCCCAAAGGGGGAACACGAACCAACAACTCGAGCCCTCCGCCCCAGGCCCCCAGGAGGCCCCAAGAGGCCCCCAAGAGAGCCCAAGAAACCCCCGAGCAGCCCCACGAGGCCCCCAAACGGCCCCCAAGAGGCCCCAAAACTACTTCCAAGAGTATCCCGAGAAGCCTCCCACGAAATCCAAGCAAACATCCAAGAGGTCTTTGACCCACAACCCAAGCACGGTGGCGGGATGGACCGATGGCCACTATACAGATTGACAATGGGATCGGTCGGTTGACTGTGAAACATGTAGATACTGCGTCCGATCGATACATTGGAAGTGGGATCGATATATTGATAGTAAAACAAGCACACACGCCCGCCAACCCACCCACCCACACACACAGAAACACGCGCGCACACACGCACACGCACACGCACAGACACAGACACAGACACACAGAGCCAACACACACACACACACCGACACACACAGAAATACACACAGACACACGAACACACGGAGACACATAGACACAGAGACACAACGACACAGACACAGAGACACAGAGAGACACAGAGACACACATACACAGAGACACAGAGATACAGACACACAGAGACACACAGAGACACAGGCACAAAGACACACAGACGCAAAAACACAGAGAGACACACAGACACACAGACACATAGACACGCAGGCACACATACACGCAGATACACAGACACACACAGACACACATAACAACACAGATGCACAGACACGCAGACACGTAGACACGCAGACACGCAGACGCACAGACACACACACACACACACGCACGCACGGACGCACGCAAGCACGTACGTAGGTACACACACATATACACAATTATCCCGGCAAAGCAACCTAACAGCGATGTGTAGGAGCATATCTGGAAGCATTCCCCTTAAGATTCAGATAAGAATCCTGTTGTAGAATTCTGCTGTTCTCGCAGTCGTGGTCGCATTCGCGATGGCAGTCGCAGTGGCAACAGCAGTCGCAGTCACAGCCTCAGCCTCAGCCTGCCTCAGCCTCAGCCTCAGCCTGCCTCAGCCTCAGCCTGCCTCAGCCTCGCCCTCAGCCTGCTTCAGCCTCAACATCAGTCTGCCTTCAGCCTCGGCCTCAGCCTGCCTCAGCCTCAGCCTCAGCCTGCCTCAGCCTCAGCCTCAGTCTGCCTTCAGCCTCGGCGTCAGCCTCAGCTGCCTCAGCCTCAGCCGGCATCAGCCTCAGCCTCAGCCTCAGCCTGCCTCAGCATCAGCCTGCCTCAGCCTCAGCCTCAGCCTGCCTCTGCCTCAGCCTCAGCCTGCTTCAGCCTCAGCCTCAGTCTGCCGTCGGCCTCGGCCTCAGCCTCAGCCTGCCTCACCCTCAGCCTGCATCAGCCTCAGCCTCAGCCACAGCCTGCCTCAGCATCAGCCTGCCTCAGCCTCAGCCTCAGCCTCAGCCTCAGCCTCCTCAGCCTCAGCCTCAGCCTGCTCAGCCTCAGCCTGAGTTTGCCTGCAGCCTCGGCCTCAGCCTCAGCCTGCCTCAGCCTCAGGCCTCAGCCTCAGCCTCAGCCTGCCTCAGCCTCAACCTGCCTCAGCCTCAGCCTCAGCCTGCCTCAGCCTCAGCCTCAGCCTGCTTCAGCCTCAGCCTCAGTCTGCCTTCAGCCTCGCCCTCAGCCTCAGCCTGCCTCAGCCTCAGCCTGCATCAGCCTCAGCCTCAGCCTCAGCCTGCCTCAGCATCAGCCTGCCTCAGCCTCAGCCTCAGCCTGCCTCACCCTCAGCCTCAGCCTGCTTCAGCCTCAGCCTCAGTCTGCCTTCGCCTCGCCTCAGCCTCCGCCTGCCCTCAGCCTTCGGCGCTGCATCGGCCCCTCAGCCTCAGCCACAGCACTGACCTCAGCCTCAGTCGCCTGCGAAGCTGTCAGCCTCAGCCTCAGCCTGCCTCAGCCTCAGCCTCACCTGCTATCAGCCTCAGCCTGAGTTTGCGAGCAGCCTCAGCCTCAGCCTCAGCCTGCCTCAGCCTCAGCCTGCCTCAGCCTCAGCCTCAGCCTGCTTCAGCCTCAGCCTCAGTCTGCCTTCAGCCTCGGCCTAGCCTCAGCCTGCCTCAGCCTCAGCCTGCATCAGCCTCAGCCTCAGCCTCAGCCTGCCTCAGCATCAGCCTGCCTCAGCCTCAGCCTCAGCCTGCCTCAGCCTCAGCCTCAGCCTGCTTCAGCCTCAGCATCAGTCTGCCTTCAGCCTCGGCCTCAGCCTCCGCCTGCCTCAGCCTCGGCCTGCATCAGCCTCAGCCTCAGCCTCAGCCTGCCTCAGCCTCAGCCTGCCTCAGCCTCAGCCTCAGCCTGCCTCAGCCTCATCCTGCCTCAGCCTCAGCCTCAGCCTGCTTCAGCCTCAGCCTCAGTCTGCCTTCAGCCTCGGCCTCAGCCTCAGCCTGCCTCAGCCTCAGCCTGCATCAGCCTCAGCCTCAGCCTCAGCCTGCCTCAGCATCCGCCTGCCTCAGCCTCAGCCTCAGCCTGCCTCTGCCTCAGCCTCAGCCTGCTTCAGCCTCAGCCTCAATCTGCCGTCGGCCTCGGCCTCAGCCTCAGCCTGCTCAGCCTCAGCCTGCCTCAGCCTCAGCCTCAGCCTCAGCCTCAGCCTCAGCAGCCTCAGCCTGCCTCAGCCTCAGCCTCAGCCTCAGCCTCAGCCTCAGCCTCAGCATCAGCCTGCATCAGCCTCAGCCTCAGCCTGCCTCTGCCTCAGCCTCAGCCTCATCCTTCAGCCTCAGCCTCAGTCTGCCTCAGCCTTGGCCTCAGCCTCAGCCTGCCTCAGCCTCAGCCTGCATCAGCCTCAGCCTCAGCCTCAGCCTGCCTCAGCATCAGCCTGCCTCAGCCTCAGCCTCAGCCTGCCTCAGCCTCAGCCTCAGCCTGCTTCAGCCTCAGCCTCAGTCTGCCTGCAGCCTCGTCCTCAGCTTCAGTCTGCCTTCAGCCTCAGCCTGCCTCAGCCTCAGCATCAGCCTGCCTCAGCATTCAAAGTGTGGCCCGGGAATGGAGTTCTGGGAACTCGAAGAACACGAAATGGCCTACAGTTGGCTCCCGGGCATTCAAAATCATGCCCAGGAATGGAGTTCTGGGAACTCGAACACCACGAAGTGGCCTACAGTTGGCTCCGGGCATTCCAAAATGTGGCCCAGGGAATGGAAGTTCTGGGAACTCGAAGACCACGAAGTGTGTGACTGTTTGCATCCGGCCCTCCAGAATGTGGCCCGGGAATGGAGTTCTGGGAACTCGAAGAGCACGAAGTGTGTGACTGTTGCATCCGGCCCTCCAGAATGTGGCCCGGGAATGGAGTTCTGGGAACTCGAAGAGCACGAAGTGTGTGACTGTTGCATTCGGCCCTCCAGAATGTGGCCTGGGAATGGAGTTCTGGGAAATCGAAGAGCACGAAGTGTGTGACTGTTGGCGAAAAACGAGCCCGGCACCTGCCGCCCGGCAACTCCCAACACCTGCCCGGACCCCCCTGTGGAGTGATCTGTGAGCTCTTTTGAGTCAACTAGAAACCTATCAGTCTTCGCTGTCAGGTAAATACACAAGCACACGCACCCACACACACACACATACTTCGATCGTTAGTCCGGCACGCATATACATATTTACACAGACTCACAGACAGACGCTCACAGACAGACGCAGAGACACAGAGATACACAGAGACACACAGACACGCAGACACACAGACACAGAGGCACAGAAACACAGAGACACGGAGACACAGACACACAAAGACACATAGAAACAGAGACACAGAGACACAGAGACACAGAGACACACAGACACACGGACACACAGACACAAAGACACACAAACACACAGACACGCAGACACGCAGACACGCAGACACGCAGAAACGCAGACACGCAGACGCGCAGACGCACACACAAACGCACACAAACACACACGCACGCACGCAAACACACACGCACACACAGACACAGACACAGACACAGACACCACACATGCCTCACGGCACGCACACCCACACACACACACACACGCACGCACGCACGCACGCACGCACGCACGCACAAACACACACACAAACACACACAAACACATACAAACACACCCAAACACACAAACATACACTTTGACTGTTAGTCCGTCACGCATATACAGATGTACATCTATACCTATATATATATATGTATGTATGTGTGTATATATATATATGTACTGGTACTGCGATCGGCAGATCGAGTGATCGATGTTTAGATTGGTAGCGGGACCGGTAGTCACGGAGACAGACCGATACGTATCGGTACATTTTGGGAAACGCACAGATTGCAAACGGGAGGCTACGCCCATCCCCAGCCCCAGACCCCCTTCTCACCCGAAGGGTGGTCTTATCTCTTCCAAAGCCGCCAAGATCGCGCGCCACGTCCCCCGAAGGTGCGCCCAATCGCCTCCAAGAGCACCCCAAGGGGTGCCACAGAGGCTTCAATCGGTGTGCCGAAAGTTCTCCAGGTATAGTAGCTGCTCCCCACCCCTCGGGTTTTGCCATCTCTAATCTGTCCAACCTTTTCAGCTCATGATCGTTTCAAGAAGGTTTCGTAAATCTCGGATAAGAGAAAGAAACTCACAACTAATCAAACGAGGGCACTCACAAGCCCTCCAGCCGGCCCAGGGCAGCCCCAGCATGGCTGAAGAGGGCCCTGTATAGGGCAAGAGAGTCTCGAGACGCACCAGAAGGGCCTCAGGAGGCCTCCAAGATAGCTGCAGAATCCTCCCCAGACGACGGAGAAAGGCCCCAGATGGCTCACGAGAGCACCAATAGAGCCCTAGAGGGCAACACGACGGACCAATGGAATCCCAAGAGGATCTCAAAACGGCCTCTCAGGAGCGCAAAATAGCTCTGATACGGCACATGAAATCTCCATGAGAGCACCGCCATGGATGATCACGACAAGTGTCACATGTCAAAGCCTTCTGGGCGTATCTTCTATGTGAAGGCGCCGCCACCCGAACCTGAGACAGGCCCAAGGTACAGAACACGGTCTCATGAAAGCCCAAGGACAGACAAGGAGGAGGGGGAAGAGGATGAAGAGGACAGTGAGGGATCGCGAGGAGAGGACGACGACGAGAATGAAGAGAAACACAGCGAAACGACGCGGAAAGACGTGTCACATGTTGGGGCTCCCCCAAGCCTGCGGACACGAGGCGTCTCATGTTACAGCCTCCTGCTCACCCCTCGAACTGTCGCCACCCAGAGTGCTGAGCTGGGGCGGTGCCAGGGCTTGCCGCAGGCAGCTGATAGACACGAAAACAAAGGGAAGGCCGATCAACAAACATCGGCTACACGCAAGAGTGACCCTAGGCAAGAGTGACCTTCTGGTGTGCGGCTTTAGGGGGGGGGGGGCGCGGGAGGGCATCACCCGAGAGCGCAAGCCTCTGCAGTCGCATCTCTTTTCAGCGATCGAGGGGCCCCAGTGGGTCCGCACTCGAGGTCCCGTACATGGACAATGAGTTCGAACCCTGCGGCGTAAGATATCCCCCCCCCGGACACCCAAACTTAACACTAAGGGTGCGGAAATGGAGATGGCATGGGTGGACAGAGATATTCGAACCCCAAAACCACCACCAATGCTAAAATCAACATTGATTTCGGGGCCTGGGGGGTGAGGAACATCCCCCTCACGTGTGTGAGGGTTCGAATACTTTGTCCGTGCACTGTCATTCCAGCGACAGGTCACTCTTACGTGTGATCGGAGCCACAACCAATTCGACCGAATGAGGGGCAACGATAGGGGGGGATAGGCATAGGGAGGGAACATCGACCTCGAATGGGAGATACATCGACGATAGGTCGGCGATTGGCCCCCATAGTGAGTCCGCACGTTCATGGGCGGGTTGGGGCTATCGGGCCCCTACCAGCGATCAATGGGCGATTGGGGATCAATGCATCCCCCCCCTATGCCTATCCCCCCTATCGTTAGGTCGGGCATGTCATCCTACAGACGGATTTTGGAAGAACAGTGAAATCATTCAAGAAATGACTACAACCATTGTCAGAAGAGCAGAAGGAATCGTCCCCATACTATTTTCGGGGGCTATTTTTGAGTATTCCTCCTTAGAGGGAGGACGTTCCCGACTTAACCCTATCGTTGCCCTTTGCCGAAGTTTACAGGCCTCCTAGATAGGTTCGGAACAGATGGGGTCGGAGGATCGCGCAGCATCTCCGATACATCGGCGACGCATCGGCATTGTTTTGGCGATGCATCGGCGATGCACTGGCGATGCATCGCCGACGTGGGCGATGCATCGGCGACGTCGACGTGAAGCAAGTCGGGCTCCACATCGAGCCGCGTCGGCGATGCATCGGCGATGCGGCGCGATCCACCGACTCCATCTACTCGGACCCTATCTGGGAGGCCTAAGTCGGGCCTGTCCTCCTACAGGGGGGTTTTGAACGAAAACTGACAAATAGTCAAACAATACACCAAAATGGTTCAAAATGTTCAAAAGCGTTCCTATACAATTTTTGGACTATTTTTGAATCTTCCTCCTGTAGAGGGACAGGCCCGACTTAATCCTAGCTCTCGTGACCTCACGCCAGGGCCGGGCGAGGTGCCGGCGGCCTGGAAGCCGAGGCCGTGGTTCTCGAGGGGCGGTACCTCTCCCCCGTATGGCGGAAGTGCGCGGGACAGGGCGGGCCCCCCACTCTCCTCCTCCGCCTCCTCCTCCTCCTCCTCCGCCTCCTCCTCCTCCTCCTCCTCCTCCGCCTCCTCCTCCTCCACCTCCGCCTCCGCCCTCCTCCTTCCGCCTCCTCCTCCTCCTCCTCCTCCTTCCTTCTCCTCCGCTCCCGCCTCCTCCTCCTCCTCCCTCCTCCTCCGCCTCCTCCTCCGCCTCTCCTCCTCCTCCTCCTCCTCCTCCTCCTGTCCTCCTTACTCCTTCCTCCTCCTCCTCCTCCTCCTCCTCCTCCTCCCCTCCCCCTCCTCCTCCTCCTCCTCCTCCTCCTCCTCCTCCTCCTCCTCCTCCTCCTCCTCCTCCTCCTCCTCCTCCACCTCCCTCCTCCCCCCACGCCCTCCCCCCACGCGCGGGCAGGGGCGGCGGGCGCCCGCTCGCACCACTCCAGCCACGGGGGCCGCTCCTTCAGCAGCCCCGTCTCGCACAGCCGCCTGGCTCGCTCCGCCGGGCCGCGGGGGGCCACGGGGCCACCCAGGCTCGGCGACGCGCCGACGCCGACGGGTCGACCGCACGCTACTGGGGAGGGGCTGTGTAGGGGGCCACATGCGAGCCCTACCCCGACGCCCCACGATTTCTGAGGGGGAGGGTGGGGTTCACTTCCTTCGGGAGCTCCCGAGCGAAGTGAACCCCACCCTCCCCCTCAGAGATCGGGGGGGGTAGGGTAGGGCTCGCATGTGGCCCCCGAGTGTGTCCCCTGCCGGCGACGACTGGGCGATCTGTGGTCGACGCACGTGCCCCACGGGGCCTGCGGCCCGGAACTCTTGCTCGGCGCGTCACGGCGGCGGCCCCTGGCGACGCGCTGTGCCCTGCGCGCGGATCGCGTGGCTCCGCTCCGCGGGCCGTGGGGGCTCAGAGAGGCTCGGGACGTCGCCGACTGGGGACAGAACGTGCGGTCAGCGGTGTCGCGCCGAACCGTGGAGGGCCAGAGCCAGCAGCGCGACGCAGCGCGGTCTCCGACTCGCGAAACTGGCGCGGGCCTCCAGGAGTTTCTGCTCGTGCAACCTCTGACTCCCCTCGAGGCTGGGCCGGTACTCCTTCTGCTTCTGCTTCTGCTTCTGCTTCTGCGTCTTCTTCCTCCCCTTCTTCTGCATGAAGCGGCAGCAGCAGCATCACCATCACCATCGCATGATCATGCTCACCATCACCATCACCATCACCATCACCATCACCATCACCATCAACATCAACACCGCCATCACCATCATCACCAACCGTCACCATGATCCACACAATCACCATTCACCATCACCATCACCATGATTACCATCATCATCATCATCATCATCATCATCATCAACATCGTCATCATCACCATCACCATCACCATCACCATCATCATCATCATCATCATCATCATCATCATCATCATCATCATCATCATCATCATCATCATCATCGTCATCCTCATCCTCATCATCACCATCATCATCATCATCATCATCATCATCACCACCACCATCATCATCATCATCGTCGTCGTCGAAGTCGTCGTCGTCGCGTCATTGTCAGCATCGTCGTCGTCGGCATCGCAGTGATAGAGGCCTCCTAGATGGGGTCCGAGTAGATGGGGTCGGAGGATGGCGCCGCATCGACGATACATCGACGATGCATCGGCGATGCATCGGCGATGCATCGGCGATGCATCGGCGATACATCGGCGATGCACCAGCGATGCATCGTCGACGTCAGCGATGAATCGGCGACGTCGACGTGAAGCAAATCGGGCTCCACATCCAGCCGCATCGGCGATGCATCGGCGATGCGGCGCGCTCCTTCGGCCCCATCTAGGAGGCCTAGACGTGAGCACCCCCATCCGCGACGACCGGGGCAGCGTTTGGACTCTTTGCGCCCGGGCGTGCCCGCGCAGGCCTCCGGACAGCCGGGCGGCGTCGGGCGCCCTTCGTGCCCGACCGGGCTGCACCGAATTTGTCATTGCCGTCCAGCCTGTCGCGTGGAGGGAGTCTTCCTCCTCCTCCTCCTCCTCCCTCCCTCCTCCCTCCTCCTCCTCCTCCTCCTCCTCCTCCTCTTCTTCTTCTTCTTCTTTCTTCTCTTCTCCTTCTCCTTCTCCTTTCTTTTTTCTTCTCCTTCTTCTTCTTCTTCTTCTTCTTTCTTCCATCCTCTCCTCCTCCTCCTCCTCCTCCTCCTCCTCCTCCTCCTCCCTTCCTCCTCCTCCTCCTCCTCCTCCTCCTCCTCCTCCTCCTCCTCCTCCATGTCTCTGAAAATGCTCAGGCGGTCTTGGACCCCTCTGAACCTGGGGAGGACTCCACGGGAGCCGACAGGTGACCTCTGGAGCCTCGAACGGACTCCAGGGACCTCAAGGTGACGTCCAGAAGGCTCGACTATCGAATTCACTCGTCCTGGCTTCTGGGATTCCTCCTGGTGACGTCCCGAGGGGCTCGACCATCGAGTCGCTCGTTGGAATTTGCAGCTTCGCTCCCTCTCCTCCTCCTCCTTCTCCTCCTCCTCCTCCTGCTCCAGCCGCGCAGCCCGGCGGATACTTGGCACGGCGCTCGGGCAGCGTAGATGTTTCGGCATCGCGCTCTGCATGTGATCGTGCACGTGCACGCTTGATCTTCGATTCTAAATCGCTCGCGGCCGCCCATGGCCATGATGCACCATGATGCACCCGCCCGCTCACCCTAGATCCTAGATGTGCGTATTCAGCCCTCCCTGGGCCAATACTGGCAATCGACTGGAGAAGATTGGCCACGCGTGTGGTGGGGAGGTCTCTGGAGGTCTCCAGAGCGTCCCCGGAAGCTTGCGGAGGCCCCCGTGGAGGTCTCCGCGGACCCGTGGGGGCGCCCGGAGGCACCAATAAGGTACGCGTCGTTCATTTCTACTCGTGCTCCTTTCTAACTGTTGCTGGCCCCCCCAGTGGCCACGAAGAGGCCCAGGATAGAACAACTAGAGGTGAAAGGATCTTGCCCCCCCAGAAATCAGAGAACTCTCGAAGAATTAGAAGTGAGCAATGTGCAAGTAAGCACACGGACGATCGCTCGACGGCGTGCGCTGCCTCCGCTGGAGCGGGCGCAGCGGCAGTGGGCTGGAAGGCCGGCTGCTCCGTCTCGCGCCGCGCCGCGCGTGCGCCACACTGCTCTGCGGTTATGATGTTCCAATGTTCCAACCAACTTTAGCCTTGACCACCAGAAAGAATTCCGAGCACCAGGGAAAGAACAAACGAAACTCGAGGGCTTTCACGTGTCGGGCCCTGGGAGACATTCGCCCGACACGGTTCCGACACTCCTTCGACACTGCTCCAGGCGCTCGCCATCATTTTTGGGGGGCGGTCCTTGAGTACGATGGGAGCAGCACAGCTCTGCGGTCGGCAACGGTCACGCTCAGCACGTCGCGGCGGCGACCCGGCGACACGCCATGCCCTGCGAGCGGAAGCCGTGCCGCTCCGCTCTGCGGGGCGGGAAGGCTGGGAGCGGCTCGGGACGCCGGCGCTTCGGACCTGGGACGTGCACAGGGTGCCGCGCCGAAGCGCGGTGGGCCAGGACCGGCGGAGCGACACGCTAACCAGCAGCTCCCGACCGCAGCCTGTGGGGTGCAGTCGGGGCTGATTGCAGTCGGGCACCCAAGAGGACACCGGGTTGCTTTCGAGGGCCCCACGTGTCCGAGAGGCGAAGGAAAGAAACATAGGCGCTACACTCATGCACTTTGTGAGGTCCGCGCGGATTTCTGTGATCGGCGCTGGACTCCTCTCCTGGCGAGCGGAGCGCGCCAGGGGCGGCGCCGTTTGTCCGGCACCCGCCGATAACGTTGGTCTTTCGATATCGGCCTTGAGGTGGAAATTATTGCCGCGAGCGCCCGCCGCCAGAGTGGGTATCGATTCCCGCCTACGGCAGGTTCGCGTCGTGACGACCTGCGCCTTGGCCTCGGACGCCGCATTGATCGCTCGACCCTGGACGCTCGCGGCTTTCCGAGAACCGCTGGTCGTTCGACGTCGGCCTGTTCGGCGCCACTGGCGGCGCTCAAACATCAACTCTTGTGCTGGGGTCGCCGCCGAGGCTACGCGGCGCGAGCCTACCTAACATCCTGCGGGCCGCCGGTGTTGTCCAGGTGACGCGGGCACCAAAGGGATGGCACCAGGGGGACTTTGGGGCCGTGGGCTTGCGCCGAGGGCTACGTGAGAGCCGTTACTTCGACGTCGTGGCTACCGCCACTTCCTTGTCCCCACCCTCTGGAGATAGCGCCCCTTCCTGTGATGCAGTATCCTTCGAAACCAACCGACTGGCCCTCTCCCATGGCTGCCAGCTTTCTGACACACGCGCACACTGCCCCAGTGGTCAGCATGGACCTGAGGGCGGGCTCGGCCTCGAGCTGCGCGTGACAGAGCGATAGATGTTCGACCATGAACTGGATGTTGCTTCCAAATTGGAGCACTTCCTGCGTGGATATCCTGATGGGCGCCTTGGCTGCAGGCTGGCGCTGCCAAGCTTTATACTCCCCCTGCGAGCAGATCCCTAATCATGAATGACGTCGTGAGCCTTCTCAAATGTCGGCTGGCGCACATTACCAGTACAGGGCCCCTTCGCACAACGAGCTCAGAGCTGTATGCTTCTCCTATCATTACGAATATTATTCCTCCTCTTCCTCCTTCTTCATCTTCGTATTCCTCCTCCTCCTTCTTCTCCTCCTCCTCCTCCTCCTCCTCCTCCTCCTCCCCCTCCTCCTTCCTCTGCTTAAAATTTAAGCCATAGCCTGGGCCGCACACGGCCGTTTGGAAGGACCCTGTGTTCCGCCGAAGCCTTTCGACGAGGCGCAACTGCTGAAAAATTCTCCTGGGCGCAAGAACTTCCAGGGATTCCATACAACGCTCGTGGGTCCACTCCCTCCTCCTCCTCGTCCTCGTCCTAATCCTCCTTCTCCTCGTCCTCCTCCTCCTCCTGCTCCTCCACCTCCTCCTCCTCCTCCTCTTTCTCCGCCTCCGCCTCCTCCTCCTTCTCCTCCTCCTCCGCCTCCTCCTCCTCCTCCTCTCCTCCTCCTCTGCCTCCTCCTCCTCCTCCTCCTACACCCTCCTCCTCCTCCGACTCCTTCTCCTCCTCCTCTTCCTCCTCGTCCTCATCCTTCCTCCTCCGCCTCGTCCTCTTCCTCTTCCTCCTCCTCCTCCTCCTCCTCCTCATCAGCATCAGCATCAGCATCAGCATCAGCATCAGCGTCAGCATCAGCATCAGCATCAGCATCAGCATCACCACCACCATCATCATCATCATCATCATCATCATCATCATCATCATCATCATCATCATCATCGTCATCATCATCATCATCATCATCATCATCATCATCAGCAGCATCATCAGCATCATCATCATCATCGTCATCATCAGCATCATCATCATCATCATCATCAGCATCAGTATCAGCATCAGCATCAGCATCAGCATCATCATCATCATCATAATCATCACCATCAACATCATCAGCATCCTTCCTCCTCATCCTTCTTACTTCACCTCCTCCTCCTCATCATCATCCTCATCATCAGCAGCATCACCATCATCATCATAATAATCATCATCAGCATCAGCATCAGCATCAACATCATCATCATCATCATCATCATCATCATCATCATCATCATCACCATCGCCATCACCATCACTGTCACCAGCATCGTCACCCATATCAGCATCAGCATCAGCATCAGCATCGTCATCGTCATCATCATCATCATCATCATCATCATCAACATCAACATCAGCATCATCATCAGTATCATCATCGTCATCATCATTATCATCCGCATCCTCATCCTCATCCTCATCATCAGCCTCCTCCTCATCATCACCGTCATTGTCATCAGCATCATCATCATCACCACCATCATCATCATCATCATCATCATCACCGTCATCGCCATCATCATTATCCTCATCCTCATCCTCATCCTCATCATCATCCATCATCATCATCAGCATCATCATCGTCATCATCACCATCATCATCGTCATCGTCATTATCCATCCTCCTCCTCCTCCTGCTTCCTCATCCTCCTCCTGCTTCCTCCTCCTCCTCCTCCTGCTTCCTCCTCCTCCTCCTCCTCCTGCTTCCTCCTCCTCCTCCTCCTCCTCCTCCTCCTCCTCAGTGACCAGACTGGCGGGGCTGCTCCGCGCGTGCCGCGGGCCCACCGTGCCCCGCCTCCGCGCGGCGGCGGGGCTCCGGCCTCTCGGGCTCTGCTCGGTCTCGACGGGCTGGCGAACCAGCCCGTGGGCCATGCCAACCGTGCACGGGTTCCCCCGGGGCGGTAGGCGACCCGAGGAGGAGGAGGAGGAGGAGGAGGAGGAGGAGGAGGAGGAGGAGGAGGAGGAGGAGGAGGAGGGGGAGGCGGAGGAGGAGGATAGGGGGGAGGAGGAGGAGGAGGAGGAGGAGGAGGAGGAGGAGGGGGAGGCGGAGGAGGAGGATAGGGGGTTCTGCCCATGCTCTCTCCCACTGCCTCCTCCGTTCTCTCCTGCCTCGTCCCTGTCATCCTGCCTGCGTTTTGCTCCCCCCCTGTCTCGTCCTCCTGCCTCCTCCTGCCTCCTCGTCTGTCCCCCTCCTCCGCGTCCTCACCCTGCCTCCTGTGTCATCGTCCTTCTTCTGTTTCCTCCACCTCGTGCCTCTCCGTCCTGCCTCGTCCTCGCAAGAAGGCCCAGGAACGAGGCTCCCGCTCGAGACTTCTGCGATATCCACGCTCGCAGGTGCCCCCAAACCTGTCTTTGCACTGGTATCCCGATGGCCGCCTAGGCTTAGTAACGGAATGCACGGCCCTCATAATACTCACTACTTCCTCGCGACTGGCTCGCTGGCGAGGCTCCCGCTCGAAACGTGCGTAATATGAGTGGGTGAGTGAATGAGTGAATGAGTGAGCGAGTGAGTGTGTGTGTGCGAACATGTGTGTGTGTCGGTTATGGATATGCGTGAGTGCGTGCGTGCGTGCGTGCGTGCGTGCGTGCTCGCGTGCGTGTGTGTGTGTGTGTGTGTGTGTGTGTTTGTGTGTGTGTGTGTGTGAGTGAGGGCGCGATTCCCATAACCTGACTGTGTCCGAACTGCAGGGCCTCTGCCTGGATCCCCAGGGGGCCAGGGATGTCAGGATGCGCGCCAGGGCTACAAGCTACCAGGATACGAATATGTCCAAAAACGAGCGCAACATCGATCCCAGCAGTGGAGTTTTGGGAACACGACAAACCTGAAACAACCTAGAGTTGATCCCGGACACTCAAAATCAGTCCGGGGAGTGGACCTCTGGGAGAGCACGAACGGCCCGCTATGGCCCACAGTTGGCTCTGGACGTGCAGCATCAGCCCCGCGAGTGGAGTTCTGGGGCAACGAAGAGCCCGACGTGGCTCACAGCTGGCCCCTGAAGTGCAGAATGAGTTTGGGAGTGGAGTTTTGGGAGCTCGAAAAACACGACATGGCCTACAGTTGGCCCCAGGAACTTGAAAATGGTTCTGGGAGTGAAGTTTTGGCGGGCCGATGATCACGCTTGCGTCTGTATGTTTTTCGATGTGCGGGCCCCGCAGGGAGGGCTCCCCGCACGCAACGCCCTCGCAACTGACTTACAGAAGAGTCTCCCGTTCGACGCTTCCTCAAGACTAGAGCATGACTGTGCGAGTGTGACCGTGAGTGGGGGCGTCAGTGTGTGACCGTGCGTGGTGGTGCTGATGATGAAGATTGTGCTGGGTGGTGATGAAGGTTGATGGGAGGAAAGGGTGGGAGGAAGAGGAGAATTGCGCGGGGTGTCCAGGGAAAACAAGAAACCCACTTGGGACGCGGGGAACGAATCCTCGGCCCCCCTCCCACATGTCGTAACACTGGCAAGGTGTACATTGATGCCACCCTGGCCGCAGGGGCCTGGAAGTACCGCGGCAACTGGCTGGACTCCTGCAGTTTTTTGCCCGCGCGGCAAGCGGCCCTGTCCTAGCAGGGGGGCTTCCACCCCGCCGCTCGAAGAGCCGCTAGAACTTGGACTTGCCCTGGACCAGTCGGGTCGGGCGAAAGGGGGGGATAGCAAAGGGGGGGTTTGAGAATCAGCTCTCGTAGCTGATTTTCCTGGCGCCTCCCGGCGCCAGGAGGCGCCCATGTATCGAAGAATGGGCCCCTCGGTGGGGCCGAAACCAGCTGCATGCAGCAAATTTCGTACCCCCCCCATTCCCAATCCCCCCTTTCGCCCGGCCCGAACCAGGCCGCTGGGTTCGTCAAGGTCCTCGAGCCCAAGGTCCCCCAAGTCGCTGTCCCCGGATGACACCGTCCTAGCACATGGTCTGGTTCGCCTTGGCCCCATCAAGCTGAAACTGTCGTTGTTGGCCTTGCTCGCCTGCTCCTTCATTACCGTACTCGGCAGCCTTCCCGACGGCCGCCTGTCGCAGATGCCAGGCGCTGGCGAGGCCCATGGGGACGAGCGGTGCAACGCCCGCTGCGGCGCTGGCTTGGGCCGCCCCGGCTGCACCGAGGCCCACTGCATGCCCCAGCTTGGCCAGCAGCTCGCCATCGCTCGGCGCTCGGACGTCTATTCGTGAGCGATTTGTTCTGGTATAAAAGAATATGTCTCGTTCGACATTGGGCGGAAAGGAGGGGGGGAAAGGAGGAGGGGGGGAGGACATTCGACGGTTCGACATTGGGCGGAAAGGAGGGGGGGAAGGGGGGCGGTCTGGCTCCAGACCTCTGCTTCGTGCGACTGTTTGCCAGAATGCGGCCTCTGGGGGAGACTCCACCCGCTCGAAACAGGCGCCAACAAAAACAATCAAGATCTACTCCATTGGGGGGGGGTGGAGGGGGGGGCCGCGCCGGTCGGCAAAACAAAACATAAAAAACGATAACTTCCCCGCACATGTTTCGACTTCGTGCGCTCGTGTCTCGCTATATGATCAAGACGCTTCTCGATGGTCCTCGCCTCGCCCGGGAAAAAACGCACACTTCCGAGCGATGCCAAGAACAGTTCGAGCACCTGTTCCAAAGGGTGCCGTTGAGCTGGACATGGCGGCTGCACGCCGACAGGACCACTACCCAACGACTGCTCCGCACTCGCAGCGGGTCCTTCTTGAGTCTGCCCTCCCACTCCAGTGTGGAGCGCGGCGCGCAGGCGACGTCGCTCCTGGGCTCCTGCCTCTTCTGGCACTTGCGAACCTGCTGCGAGTCCCACTCGTAGTTCCAGACCACCGCCCAGGTGCGACAAAATGATGAGACCCGAGAGGGCAGCAACGGAAGCGTAGAGCCCCAGCGGGGCCGAGGTCGCCGGGCCTTGGAAAGGGGCTGCCCTTCTGCCTCGGCCTCGAGCCTCTTGAACCAAAACGGCTTCGGCTCCTCCTCCTCCTCCTCCTCCTCCTCTTCCTCCTCCTCCTCCTCTTCCTCCTCCTCCTCCTCCTCCTCCTCCTCCTCCTCCTCCTCCTCCTCCCCCTGCCCATCCCCACCCCTCCCCCCTTTTCCCCCTCCCCCTCCCCCTCCCCCTCCTCCTCCTGTTCGTCCTGCTGCTGCTACTGCTGCTGCTGCCGCTCCTTTCCTTCTCCTTCTCCCTCTCTCCTTCTCCTTCTCCTTTCTCCTTCTCTCCTCCTCCTCCTCCTCCTCCTCCTCCTCCTCCTCCTCCTCCTCCTCCTCCTCCCTCCCCCTCCTCCTCCTCCTCCTCCTCCTCCTCCTCCTCCTCCTCCTCCTCCTCCTCCTCCTCCTCCTCCTCCTCCTCCTCTTCCTCCCCTCTCCTTTCCTGCCCCTCCTCCTCTCCTCCTCCTCCTCCTCTTCCTCCTCTCCTCCTGCCCCTCCTTCTCTCCTCCTCCTCCTCCTCCCTCCTCCTCCTCCCTCCTCCTCCTCCTCCTCCTCCTCCTCCTTTTCCTCCTCCTCCTCCTCCTCCTCCTTCTCCTGTTTTCCTCTCCTCTCCTCTCCTCTCCTCTCCTCTCCTCTCCTCTCCTCTCCCTCTCCTCTCCTCTCCTCTCCTCTCTCTCCTCCCTCCTCCTCCTCCTCCTCCTCCTCCTCCTCCTCCTCCTCCTCCTCCTCCTCCCTCCTCCTTCCTCCTCCTCCTCCCCTCCTCCCTCCTCCTCCTTCCTCCTCCTCCTCCTCCTCTCCTCCCTCCTCCTCCCTCCTCCTCCTCCTCCTCTCTCCTCCTCCCTGAGACCGCGCGCGCTCGCGAGCGCGCGGAGGACTCAGAGGTGCCCGCTGGCCAGGGCCGCGCGGAGGCGCGGGCTGGGCAGCGGAGGCAGTGCCTCTGCGGGGGCGCCCCCCCGCTGCACGCGGCTCCTCCCTGCTGCTGCCGCGGACGCCGACACATCGCCACAAGACCGGTGGTCAAGGTGAGCGTTTTTTTCTTCATTCTTTCGCCGACTGGCGCGTGCCCGCGCACCCCCCCCCCGTGGAGTAGATCTTGGCTGCTTTTGGCGCCTGCTTCGAGCAGGTGGAGCCTCCCCCATATGACGCACGGTCACAAACAGTCGCACCAAGCAGAGGTCGGGAGCCAGACCCCCCCCCCCTCCCCCACCCTTCCGCCCAATGTCGAAACGCCGAATGGCAGATACTTTTTCAGATTCCGCCGTTTGCTGTGCCCCCGTCTACAGCGCCCAGGGCCCCCTAAACTGGAGCATAGCCAAACGTGGAAATCGGCGTTCTCCGTGCCCCTACTTGCTGTGCCCCCGTCTCTGGCGCCCCAAGTGGTCAAGAACACCACCGCGCCAGCCACGTCGTCGTCGTCGTCGTCGTCGCCGCCGTCGCCGTCGTCGTCGTCGTCGTCGCCGTCGTCGTCGTCGTCGTCGTCGTTTCCATCGTCGTCGCCGCCCCTTCGCCGAATGCCCTACACGAATAGCATGTCAAGGTGGAGTCCCAGACACGACGAACCTAAGGGTCCCCTTCGGAAAGCCAGGGCTGTTCTTAACCCTCGTGCCAGCTGTACCGCTCGAAGGCGGCGGCGACGACGACCGCTCTGGCAGGCTCGAGATTCGACGCTCGAAGATCGAGGATCGCAACGTCTCGCCATTTTTGAAAAGGAAGCCAGGACCCGGATCAATCGGACCCAGGCACATCGCGGGTCTGTGGGATCCAGCGTTTCTGGAGGATGCACGCGGGCGGCACTGTAGTTTGGACCGCAACACGTCCTCCGCCGAGACCGCCCGCCCCCCGCAGAATCTCAGCGAAAGCTTTCTGGTCCGGCTGCGGTTCCGAGCCCAGGGGCTCACATCCTGGAACAATTATCTATCTATCTATCTATCTATCTATCTATCTCTATATAAATATTTATATAAATATTTATGTATATGTAAACAGGGTGAGAATCACTCCGCCCCACAGAACACGGGAAATCACTCTGTTCTGGCCCGACTTACAGCCGATTCGCTCCGTGTGATCGTCACAATCGGCTTCTTCATCATCTGCGTCATCGTCGTCGTCGTGCCCGCAACGATGTGTTGGTTTAGTGTGTTCGTTTGCACGTTGAGGCCGGGCTGACCCTGGACACCCTTATCCAACGCAGTCGCTCTTGCTTCGGCTGCAGCTTCCCCAAAGACTTCACGAGGGCTTCCAACTTGCAGATGGGGTCACGTTTGCGTCTTGCACCAGTCCTCGGCGGAATGCGGCGCCGTCTGATTCTTGTCAGCCAGCGGTCAAAAGCCTTAGCCCCTGGCAAATATTGGGCGCCGCGCCCGTCCTGGAGCGCCCTGCAAGGTCCCGAGAGGGTTCCAGAGCGCTCTCGAGCGATGAATCCAGGACCTAGCCTTAGGTCGCGCCTGCCCCCCTACAGGCCGATCTTCGACGAAAGATAACAGATCCCCCAAACATATCCCCCCAAAGAGTAAAAATAAACTGCTCACAAAACTCGTCCCTGGACTATTTTTTTGACTATTCTTGAACGTTCCCCCTGTAGAGGGCCAGGCCCGACTGAATCCAAGCCCCCCCCCCCCCCCCCGGTCTGTGGGTCTCCTGGAGCGCCCGCGCGGCCTCGGCCCGGCTCCCCCCTCGGAGCCTCGGCCGGAGCGCGCCGAGCGCGGGCCCCGCGGCTTCCAGGAGCGGTCGCTGTTGTCGCTGCTCGGGGATGGACAGACCCCCCTTCAGTAAAACGTGGTCTAGCGCAAACGACCCGAGGCCCAAACCTGGCGGGCGCCAGCCTGGAAAATCACGGCCACGGCGCCCTCTCGAGAACCGAAAGCGGACAATTCACGAATCGACGTGTCGCTGTTGGGGGTTCTGTCCGCCCCCGAGTTGCTGCTCCGTTCAGGTCCCGGGGGGGCCCCCTGCTCTCCGGGGATCCCGCCTCGCGTTCTCGGGCGGGAGTCATTCGGAGCAACAGCTCTGTACGCCTGCTGCTTTTGTTTGGCTTCACCCTTCGGCGGGTCTCGGGAGGACTCCGGGCGGCCCTGGTGAGGAGAGGAGGGGGAGGAGGACCAGGAGGACAACTAAGAGGGGGACGAGGAGCAGGGAGATTGTTCAAGAGATCCCTCAGCAGACCCGATGTCTGTGCGCATGCCACTCGGGACGCCGCGCGATCGTTGGGCCACCGCTTCCTCTACCCCGCAACTAAGCACAGGACCTCGGACCTACGCCTCCTCCTCCTCCTCCTCCTCCTCCTCCTCCTCCTCCTCCTCCTCTTGCGCTCATCCTCCTTTTCGCCTCGTCCTTCTCATCCACGACCTCATTATTCCCATCTCACTCCCTTTCAAATCCTTTCGAACCCACTGAACCCTGCAACATCAGCCTCCCAGGCATGAATTCTCTTCCTCTTCTTCCTCCCCCTCCCCGCTCCCCCCAACTACTTATCCTCCTTCTTTCTCCTCCTCCTCCTCATCATCAGCATCATCATCGTTCCTCCTCCTCCACCTCCTCCTCCTCCTCCTCATCATCATCATCATCATCATCATCATCATCATCATCATCATCATCATCATCATCATCATCATCATCATCATCATCATCATCGTCATCATCATCATCATCACCATCATCATCGCTCCTCGCTCATCGCTCCTCGCTGCCCCTCCTCGCCTCTCGTCCTCGTCGACCTTCTCCCCCCTTTCCTGCTCCTCCTGCTCGTCATACCGTCGGGGCGTTGACCTCAGGAACCCCGGAGAAGGAACGGGCCCCCTGTTTGTTCCCATACGTTACACTTCGATTTCCCATTGAAAACCTCACAGTTAAACTTCGAATTTCCATAAGTGAAACTTCGATTTTCCCGTAAGTTAAACTTCGATTTCCCATAAGTTAAACTTCGATTTCCCATAAATTTCGATTTCCCTTGAACACCTGGGGCACACGGTAAAACAATCAAAGCACACCGAGTCCCTCCCCAAGGAAAAGGGTTTCTTCTTCGATGCCCCGACTGCATTCCTCCTCCCTCTCGTCCTCATCCTCTCCCAGAGGCTGACGCCGACTCCGGCGACTGCGCCGCTGACCAGACTTCTGAGCCGATGCGCAGGCTGTCGATGGCATCCGAAGGGCGCGGAGGGCCTTCGATAGAGGAGTACCCATCGGTCGGAAGAAGTAGGTTGAAACATGAAGTAGGAAGGCGTTGGAAATAGATTGGGTTTCCGCCCGCCTCCTGAAGAGGAAGGAAGAGGGAAAACCACTCGACTCTTGAAGCAGGAAGGCGTTGAAAGTAGATTGGAATCTGGGAATCCAAAAATACCTACTTTCAGCGACTGGTGGGCACATTGGCACGAACTTGTGGACCTCCGTGACGACCTCCAAAAAAGTTTTGCTTCATGCGTGCAGAGCTTTGAGCTTCTTCGGCTCGAGGGCCGCTGGGGAGCCGCCGAGAGCCGCCGAAAAAGCAGCCAGAGGGGCGACGAGCGCCTCCCAGCGCCCGAGGTCGGGGTCGTAGAAGTCCACCTCGCGGGCCGCCTCGAAATCGGCACCCTTGCCGCCTTGGCCAAGGAGGGGGCGTCCAGGCCGCCGCCGCCTCCGCCGCCGCCGCCGCCGCCGCCGCCGTCGTCGTCGTCGTCGTCGTCGTCGTCGTCGTCGTCGTCGTCGTCGTCGTCCCCGCCGTCGCCGTCGTCCCCGCCGTCGCCGTCGTCCCCGCCGTCGCCGTCGCCGTCGCCGTCGTCGTCGTCGTCGTCGTCGTCGTCGTCGTCGTCGTCGTCGTCTGGCGAGGGGGCTCGGGCGTCTGGGGCAGTGGACGGGCAGGGGGGGCGCGCGCATCTCTGGCCGCTGGGCGCGCGGGCCGTGCGCGGGGCCAGCCGACGCCAGACGGAGACGAAGCCAGGACAGGGACAACACCGGGCAGGGATCCAGCCGTGCTGCTGAGAGGAACGGAGCTCCTGCTTGGGCCCCGGAAGCGCCCGCGCGGACGAGGAGCGCGAGGGAGGCAGCCATGGAAGGACCCAAATGAGGAACATCGAGCCCCCTTCTGGGCCCAGGCTGCTCCTTCTCTCGGCGTCCTGGCTATGCATCCAGACTCTCCGAGGTCTCGCGGCTCTGGAGGATGCATCGGGCACCGCGGCCTTCTCGGAGCTTCCTGGAACGCTCTAGAACCAGTGATCCCTGTCCTAATGCCGCGATCTCTTCAAAGACTGGCTCCGTAAAGGTCTGGACCCCTTCCCGGGAACCGGCTTCTCATCCCGAGCCGTTCTGTGGACGGCCCCGGGCCCGACGAGGGCCTCCAGAGGCCGAAACGACGGGAAAAAGCACCCGTCGTGATTGTCCACGACGCGAGGATTGAACATTTTCGGGTGAGCGTTTTCCTATACTCGTTCCCAATCCTTCGCGTGTCGGAGGCCTTGCCGCCGCTCTCTCAAAGCTAGTTGGAAGCTCCTGCGCAGCTCCCTTTCCAGAGCTTGCAGGCTCCCCAGGCACCCTTTCCAGCGTCCTTGCAAGCATCTCCCAGAAAGGTTTCGCGCGCTTTGGATTGCACCGCTATCAGGGTTTGGGACGCTACAAGTGTCCACGGCGCGATGATTGCAAGTTTTCGGGTAATATTTCGGGCCTTCGGCGGCCGTTCGGGACGATCGGGGTTCCCCGGGAGCGCTGTCGGCGCGGCGCAGCTGTCGGAGAGGAGCTCGAGGCTGGAACAACTAACTCTGGGATCCGACGCAAAAACGTCCCAAGACCTCGAGCCCCGATTTTTGTTCCACGACGCGAGGCTGTCAGGGCATGGGCGCCGCCTACGACCACGGCCCCGTCGCGGAACGCCGCCGCCGCCCTCTGCCGCCGCTGCCGCTGCCGCCCCCGCCTCGCCTGCCTCCTCTGGCGGTGGTGGTGAGGACCGAGAACTTTTTGGTCGGCGGCGGCGGGGAGCAGGAGCAGGAGGGACGAGGGACGAGGGACGAGGGAGGAGGAGGAGGAGGAGGCGGAGGAGGAGGAGGAGGAGGAGGAGGAGGAGGAGGAGGAGGAGCCGCCTACGACCACGGCCCCGTCGCGGAACGCCGCCGCCGACGCGAGGTGGCGCGGCGTCGGCATGGCCGGCAACGGCTCCCAGGCCGAGGCCTCGGGGCCTGCCGGGCCCTCCGCGGACCTCGGAGAGCGGGGGGGGGGGGGCGGGCGGCCCGCCGCGAGACCCGTGCTCGCGGTCGAGCGTGTCCACTCGGCGGCGAGCGAGGGGGGCAATGCGAAGGGGAAGGCCTTCTCCGAAGGTTCGGAAGTCCCCCGGCCTTCTGCCTTCTGAACAGTTCTCTGAGCCTGCCCCGAAGGCAAACAAACTCTTCTCAGCAAGCGCGAGGGCTTCTGAGAAGTCCCGCCGCCTTCTGAGGAGGCCTTCTCCTTCTGATTTCCCCCCTCGCTCGCCGCCGATCCATGCCCACGTCCTTGCGGCCAGGGCGCGCGATCCCGGGGATCTGCGGTCGCCTGGAGTTATACCCAACCTTTCTCTGGAGTGATGGAAGCATCGCGACGGGAGGTGTCTGGGGGCCCTTGCCGGCCCTCGGGGCCGTCAAACAACGACTCAGGATGAAAAGCCCGTCCTGGGGAACGGGTCGAGACCACTGGGGGTCGACGTCATGAAAACATCACGACGTCGGGGGCCCGTGTACGCTCCGCGCGGGGTATCAGCGACGAGCGCCCCCGCATCCGCAGGGTCGCGGCCCAGGGGCCGGGCCCGCGAGGCCGTGGATAGAGGCATGTTCTCCGCCCACGAGCTGCTCCTCCTTGCAGGGCAGGTTTCTCTGATTCGCTCGAACATCCCAGAGATCTGAGGTCACCGCCCTCCTGATGGACACTCCACCATCGGGCGCTCTGGCCAGCGACGCAGCGCACCCAGCCCCTCCTGATGCGGGCAACGCCGCAGTGCCCGAAAGAGGCCCTGAAGATGCAACGTTCGGCGGGTTTCCACCGTACCTGTTCAGTGAGCACCCACCCACCATCACGGTGCCGCTTGTACGGTTTCCCCCAGGGCCGTAGGCGACCCGAGGAGGAGGAGGCGGAGGAGGAGGAGGAGGAGGAGGAGGGGAAGTGGGGAGGAGGGAGGAAGAGAAGGAGGAGGAGGAGGAGGAGGAGGAGGAGGAGGAGGAGGAGGAGGAGGAGGAGGAGGGAGGAGGAAGGAGGAGGGGGGAGGGGGAGGAGGAGGAGGAGGAGGAGGAGGAGGAGGAGGAGGAGGCGGAGGAGGAGGAGGCAGGAGGCAGGAGGAGGAGGAGGAGGCGGAGGAGGAGGAGGAGGAGTAGCTGGAGGAGGAGGAGGAGGAGGAGGAGGAGCTGGAGGAGGAGGGGCCGCCTAAGCCCTTCGGAGAAACCCTCCAGTGCCGCTGACAAAATAACGAACTTTGCGCACTGGGCGATTTCGCCCAGTTTCCGGGCCTTGGGACGCTCTCGAATGGATCAGGCTCGAGAAACGCCACGAGTCCAGGGCATTTCGGCCGTGATCTTACACGATGCTGCAACATCTACGCGACGTCGGAGTCCATAGAGAAAGTCTGGGAAACTGGAGATGGCTACACTTCGCAAAAACAAACAACAAACAAGTACTGGGCCCATGGCCCGCACTTTCCAGTCCCGACGCCGCCCTGCCCGCGGATCAACGGACAGGGCTGCGTGAAGAGGACCATGCTGATGGAAGTACGTGCGGGTTTGTGTTCAATGACGTGACGGGGTAGTACGCGCATGTGCGCTTTTCCCTGAGGGGGGCATACATAAACATCGAGCCTTATGCCAGGCACGGACGGGTGCGAACCAATCTATGCCCCTGGCACATGATGACGCTCAGTGTTCCGCCGACCCGGTGGGCGTGTCCGAGGGGGGTCCTGGGGTAGTCGTTCCAGGGTGCTCCTGGGAGACGCTTTTCCGTTCGAAGCTCTCACCCCTGTTCCCTGCTGCGGCCACCTGGGGCTCTCTTTGTGGATGCCATGACAATGGACACCCTAACAATCCTAGCATTGAATCAAATATATGCTTAAAAGGTGCAAAACAGGTTCTGACCATGCTTCAAACAGGTTTTTTATACATGTTTTAAACATGTTTGAAACATCTTTTAGACATCTGGAAGTTCTTTGGCAGCATGCTTCCTCTCCATGGGATCGCCCTCCACAAGCCGAGCTCGCATTTGAGTCCCGGGTCGCAACCGAGTCGACGGCGAGGCCCCCTTCCCTCCTTGATCCCCTCCCCTGCTGGGAGGGGGGCGTGCCTGCGGGGGGGCGGCGGGGGGATCTCCCGAGGGGCCCCCTGGGCGTGCCCCGGGGGCGCGCGGTGCCCGCCACGCGCTGCGCCCTCGGGCACCCGCCGGCCGCACGCCCAGAAGGCCCAGCCAGCGCGGGAGACGCCCGCGAGGCGCCCCCCCAGGGCGAGAGCCCCGGCGAGCGCCCGCGAGGCGCCCGCGGGGGGCCCACGCCGCGCTCCCGCGCCTCGCGCGGCGCCCACGGGCGCCGCCCCAGACACGCCCAGAAGCACCCTTGAGCCCAGCTGCCGACGGCCCGACGCTCCCGGCCAGCACCGGGCGCCCCCCGAGGCGCCCGCCCTCCCCGGAAGGCCCCCCGGGGCGCTGGGCCACCAGAGAAGAGGCGCCGCGCTGCGCCCCCGAACCGAGGGCCCCGAACTCCCCACACGAGGCGCCCACGGTGCGCCCGCGGGCGGGCACCGGCCGCACCTCGGACAGCGCCCCCACTCTTTCTCTCTTGGCCCCTGCAGGCGAGAAGGCTCCAGAGACCCCCGGTGTGAACACTGCCTGGGGTCCTCTGCCTCCGAGGCCTTCCGTCCCACGGACGCCTCGGGGAACCTGTAGGGAGCCCCCAAGACGACCCCAGGACGGCCCCATCCAGATGTCCGACGCCACGAGCAAACATATTGACATCGTAAAACATCTCGGCCCCACGACCTGGCAAGACGACCCCAAGATGCTTCCACTGAGCCTCGCGAGAGCTCGGCAAAGCCGTCGCGCCCAAGACGGCCCCGGGATCCCCAAAGTGCTTCGAGTGGGACGCCAAGAGGCCCAAAGGAAGTCCCCGAGGAGCCTTCAAAATGCCTTTCAAACAGGGGAGCCGGGAGGAGGAAAAAGAAGAGAACGATGCCGAGGACACGGAGAGGTGCTTCAGGGCCGCGCAAAGGGTCTGGAAACCTCAACCTCTCGCTGCCGCTGCGCTGCTGTGCTGGCACGGTGGCGGGGTTCGCCGCACGCAGCTGGACGTATCTTCACCGACCGACGAATATTGCAGACCCCATGTTCCCTGAGATCCGACGTCACGAACAGATTGCAACATCGTTTCGCCACATTTTTCCGGGCCCGATCGATCTGTGTACTGCTCCCTGGGCCCGAAAGAAAGCAAAAGCGCCCGCTGTGAACAACGTGCAACGCCGAGGCCTCCAGATTCCTGCGACAATTCCTCTCGCCATCGCTGGGACGTCCATTCCCTGTGCATTTTTTGGTTTCGTGCGCTCTCTATGCTCGGAAGGAGATCCTCGGGCCGGGCGAGAGGGGGGGATAGCAAAGGGGGGGTTTGAGAATCAGCTCGCGTAGCTGATTTTCCCGGTGCCTCCCGGCGCCGGAGGCGGCTATGTATCGAGGCATGGGCCCCTCGGTGGGGCCGAAACCGGCTGCATGCAGCAGATTTCGTACCCCTCCCCTTCCCTGTCCCCCCCTCTTGCCTGGCCCGAGATCCAGGATGCTCCTCGATGGTCGTCGCCCCAGAGCAGCATGCAAACGTCCGAGCGATGCCAAGTCCTCTGGGCCGGATCGAGCCGCGAGGGCCCCAGGGCCCAAAGGACACGGAGGACCGGCGCGCGCCGGGAGTGACAAGAACGGCGCTGCCCAGATCTCAGGAGCGGGCAGAGGAGGAGGAGGAGGAGGAGGAGGAGGAGGAGGAGGAGGAGGGGGGAGGAGGAGGAGGAGGAGGAGGAGGAGGAGGAGGAGGAGGAGGAGGAGGAGGAGGGGAGGAGGAGGAGGGAGGAGGGGAGGGGGAGGAGGAGGGGGAGGAGGAGGGGGAGGAGGAGGAGGAGGAGGAGGAGGAGGGGAGGAGGGGGAGGAGGGGGAGGGGATGAAGAGGAGGAGGAGGAGGAGGAGGCGGAGGAGGAGGAGGAGGATGATGAAGAGGAGGACCAGGAGCCGAGACGATTGCAGGTGGCGCAGACCCTAAGCTTCCGCTCGGACGTCCATTCCCCGTGCATTTGTTCGGCTTCGCGCGTGCATCTTCTCGAAAAGGTGATCCGAGATGCTCCTCGCTGGCCCTCGCCGAGAAAAAGTGCACACGTCCGAGCGATGCCCAGTGAGTTCACTGTCGCCGCCCCCTTAGGGTGGCAACCTACCAAACCACCCCAACCCAGCTCGAAATCATGGTTGGGCTCGTCAATCTACAGTCGGGGGGGGGGGGCACTCCAAAGCATTGAGGAAACACGATGGGGGTCCGTACACCCCCAACCCGAAATTCCGGGGGGTCTAGGGCCTTCGGGTTGGGTGGCTTGGTAGGTAGCGAAAAAGAGAGGAAGGGAGGGAAGGGGAGGGACAACGGGGAGAGAGAGGGGTGGAGCACAGCAGAGATCAACAGGAAGGGGGTTCAGGAGCAGAGAGGAGCACGCGACAGAGCCAGGCGGCCGGGGCCCGCGGGTCGGCCCTCGCGGGCGGGTCGGGCAGCCGGAGAACCTGGCACGCGCCCCAAACCCTCGACGTCTTCACTTTTCCATGCCGCGGACCCCTGGACCCATTCCGCGGGACCGGTTTTTCCTCTCGGGTCGTCTTTGGACAGTCCCGGGGGCCGGTGAGGGCCCCCAAGAGGCCGGCAGAGAGCGAGCAACTCCCCGCCGCGATTTTTCCACAGCGCGAGGGGGTCTGGGGCCGATGCGATTGCTCCACTCCGCGGCCCCAAGGCCTTGAGGTCCCGACCGCTTCCCCCGGGGGGCACTCCTTCCACGGGCGCCCAACTTCTGCGCGCCTCGCGCGGAGAGCGAGTCACTACCTTTGCGCTCTCGCGCCGCCCCCCCCCCCCCAGCTAGGGGAGAAGAGGGGGACGAGGAGGACTCGGAGCCCAACTGCGAAGCGCGAAAAACTTCGCGCCCTCGAGTCGTGAGAGGCTCCACGACTTCTGCCGTCCCTCGACTCGCGCCGGAGCGGCACCGCGAGGTGCTCCGACTTTCCCTGGAGATGATCTCTGGGTCTACCTCGGACTTGCCCGGATCTATCTCGGTTTGCCTGGATGTACCTCGATTTATCTGCCATCTACCCGGATCTATCTCGATTTACCTGGATTTACCTCGACTTATCTGCCGTTTACCTGGATTTCTCGGGCTCGACCCCCACAGGTCGACTGGCAAGGCGTCGCCAAGCCCCATGTAGGGATCGAGGGCGCCCTTGCCTCCTCGCCCCCGGATCCCTGCGTGCATGGCTGCGCCGGGGCCCAGTGGCGGGCCTCAGGGTTAGGTCGGCCTGCCCCCCTACAGGCCGATTTTCCGGGAAAAATGCAAAAATGGGGCGAGAACAAAAAGAAGTGCACACATGGTCAACCAAAAAACTGTTAAACATAATTCCCAGACTATCTTTTGACTATTTTGGTATACTACTCCTGCAGAGGGACAGGCCCGACTTAACCTCAGGGCCCGAGGCCGAGGAAAGGCGCCGGGATTGAACATGTCATGTCGTCTGCCGCGGGCGCCCGCCGCGCGCGTCGGAGGGGATGGTCGGCCGCAGATAGCCGAGTTCGGTTTTTTTTTTCGCAGCGTGGCCCCCTGGAGGTCACCCCTACCCCCGGGAACCGGGCCTTTTCGCCCCCAGCCGCTCTGTGACGGCCCTGGGGGCCCGACGGGCCCCCCGAAGCCGAAGGCTGCCCAGGCTGGCCGTTCTGAGGTTCCAGAATTTGTCATCCTGGGCCGTCCTCGGACCACTATAGGGCACCCAAAACGCTGCCCACGACAGCACACGCCCGCCATGGCTTTTTGCTCACGGCGCGAAGGTGCCAGGCTTTCGAGCCACGGCTCGGGCCTCCAGCGGCCGCTCGGGAGGATCCCGGCACCCCTCGAGCGTTGCCGACGAGGCGCAGGCGCCGAGAAGAGCATCCCGAGGCTGGAGAACCTCCGGGGACCAACGAGCACGCAGGTCCCAAGACCTCGGGAGCCAACGAAACGCGTACGAGACAGAGAGGCATCGCGAGGACGTCTGGTCCCACCTCGGCTATGCGCAAGGGTGCCCCTGGCAAGAGTGACCTTCGGTGGGCGACTTCTGGGGGCCGCGCGGAAGCCGAACCCGAGCGCGCAAGACGCTGCTATCGCATCGCGTTCAGTCATCTGGGGACCGCGCCAGGGGTCACTCTGGCGAAAGGCCACTCTGAAATGCAGCCGATCATCCCTGTCTCCGCGTCGGGCGAGGATGGGGGCGAATAGCCCAGGGGAGAGCAATACACGCATTCGCAGGGGAGCCTCACCGAATACATGGATCATCGGCGCCCTGGATACATGTACCCCCCTGCTTAGAGTTCATATTTGTTTTGCTAAAACCGCTGATTTCACTCGAAAGTCCAGGTCCAGATATACACAAGTTCAACAGACAAAAGAACAAGCTCCAAGAGAACGCTCGGGGTCCACTCCGGATTCCTGCATGCTTCTTGAGCAGCACCTGGCGTCCATTGAAGGCTGAGGCTGCCTCTTCAGATGTTTAATGGGTGTACAGTCGGGGCGTTGACCGAAGGAACCCTAAATAAGGAACGAGGCCCATTTTTTCCAGAAGTTAAACTTCGATTTCCCATCGAAAACATAAGGGAAACCTGAGGCAAGCTGCGAAACACTTAAGGAACGCGGAGCCCCTCCCCAACGAAAAGGGTTCCTTCTTCAGCGCCCCGACTGTATTTCCCCCCCCCCCCCCTGGGCTAGCAGTCCGGGAGGCAGCAAGACGCCGCCGGGGATCCGCGCGATCGGCGGCGCGCGGGGCATCGAGGATCGGGGATCGAGGACGCGGTCGTCGTCGTCGTCGTCGTCGTCGTCGTCGTCGTCGTCGTCGTCGACCCCGCGGCGGGGCGGGGCGGGCAGCCGGGGGCGCGGGCAGCACGGGCTCCAGCTCCAGGCCCTCGGCCGCGGTGAGCGCCTGGCCGTTCAGCCCGAGGCCGCCGAGGTTGAAGGCGAGTCGGCCCGCCGAGTCCTGCCGGGGAGACGCAAGTTACCAGCCTCGAACGTATCCCTATCCCTAAGACTGACACGCCAAAAGGCGATGACAATCTTAGGGATTCGCCCTCGAGAAATAAGGGAACCCCTAAGATTGGCATCGTGATGAGGAGGTGCCCAGCATAGGGATAGGGATATGTTCCAGGCTGGTAAGTAAGACTCGGGTACGGGGGACTCGGGTTGGCCTGACGGGGGGCCATCAAAAAAAATGACGAGGCCCCATCCGAAATCTGACGCGGGCTCCCTTTGCAAACATACATCCAACGATCCCCGGACCGTCCAAATCCAGGACACGCTCGTCGAAAAACGTCGGCAAGCCCGAGTTCCGGCTTACTCGAGTCCTACGTTTCCCCGATCTTGGGAGAGGTCATGCGGGTTGAGTGGGCCGCGAAAATGGCAAGGCCGCTCTTTCACCGTTGTCGACAACATGCCTCTCGAAAGCGGTAACGGTAAGTAAACAAACGGCGACTGGAAAGCGGCAGAGAAACGTCCCGGGATTGGAACCGGAGCCGGAACTGGCAACAACAACGGCGATGGAACCACCAAACAAAAACGGCAAAACGAAACTGGTCAAATAATTGCCTTGTTGTTTCCAAGGCCCACTAAGCATGCGGGTACCAATGCCACCGCAGCCGTCGTCATGTGTACTAAGTGTGAGGGTGAGTTTGAAACAGGTTCCGCCCTGCTCGCGCTTGTCAGTGTGGATCGGTGTCCCTCTTAGCGACTCTTAGCGCTTGTCAGCGCCTGTTAGAGCCTAGTGGCGCCTACATCAGGGCCTCCGAGCGCCCATTTGCGACCACCAGTTACGAAGCGAAGCAGGGGAACGCAACGAGCCATGCCTGACCTGGCCCCCGCGCGTAACACGCCCACCCATCGTGCCACCACCAGGATGCCTTGGACGCTTCCGTTGGGCCCAAACGGGCTTCCGCACGCTTCCGTCGGCTCCTCGAGGCTTTCCGGCCTCGGGATGCCTTTGAGCCTGTTTTTCTTTAGATCCAGGCAAGCTTACTTGCATGGCGTTGGCCCCCCCCCCCCCCCCCCCCCCCCCTCGCCCTTTCCATCGAACACGAGCGTGCAAGTGCCTCTCGACCTGCGTGATTTCCGCACGTCGAATTGCTTTCGGCTTGCTTCAGACTCAGCCCCCCCCCGTCCATGCAAGTAAGCTTGCCAGAGTCTAAAGCAAGCCTGGGGGGGGGGGGGGGCTGAGCCTGAAGCAAGCCTGGGGCGGGGGAGGGGGGGGGCGCGGCAATCACGCAAGTCGAAAGGCACTTGCACGCTAGTGTTCGCTGGAAGAGGGGCGAGGGGGGGGGAGGGGTGCGAACGCCATGCATGTAAACTTGCCAGAGTCTGCAGAAAAACAGGCACACAGTACGCGGGGGGGGTCGAATATTCCCAAGCCGTCATCAGGGGAAGAGGGAGAGTAGTATTCATATTGAGAAATTGTGGAGGAGGAGGACGAGGAGGAGGAGGAGGAGGAGGAGGAGGAGGAGGAGGAGTCGAAATAAACAAGCTCTCTCAGCAGCTGCGCCCCGTCTAACCCTCCTCCCTCCTCCTCCTCCCTCCTCCTCCTCCCTCCCCCTCTCCTCCTCCTCTCCCTCCTCCTCCTCCTCCTCCTCCTCCTCCTCCTCCTCGCGGGAGCGTCCCATACCATCGTGTCGGCTCCTGCGAAGCGACGCTGGTCAACGCCAGACGACGCCGATCGACGCGTCATCGACGCCAACCTTGGCGCTAAATGGGCTCATCGGCTCCCAGACGCTCATCGACGCAAGCCGGCGCTGAAGACGGAATTGGAAGGGAATGCCAAGGTCCCATGATGTGCTACAGTCAACCCGTATAGTAAGGGTGCGCGATGAGGATGCAAGGGCCTTGGAGGACCATGTCGATACTTTTGAGCGGGGCGCGGCCAGCGAAAATGGCGAAGGATGGACCGAGGAGGCAAGGATGCAAGGGTACCCTTGGAAAACTTGCCCATCCTTTCTACACGGGTTGACTGCACTCCAGATTTCGTAATAGAAGGGAGGGGGTCTGGACCCTCCAAGACAAGCCATTTCAGACCCCCCCCGTGGGAGAACCCTCCAAATCATCGTCCCCGGACCCCCCCAGGCCCTCCAAGATAGCCTGGAAGAGACCCCCCCCGAAATGAGACCCCCTCCCTTTTATTACGAAATCTGGAGTACCGAACCCCTCGTGTCGTGGGCAGGATCGCCGCGGGAGCCTTTTGCTCTCCTCGGGCTCCTGGCGGGGCCCTCGCCATGGGCCCCTGGGCCGTCGACCAGAGGCCTCGGGACGAACAGCCCGTCCAGGGACAATGGGTAGGAGGAGGAGGAGGAGGAGGAGGAGGAGGAGGAGGAGGAGGAGGAGGAGGAGGAGGAGGAGGAGGAGGAGGGCGGCGAGCGAGGGGGGGGAAACGAGAAGGAGAAGGCCCTCTCAGAAGGCGCCGGGACTCCTCAGAAGCCCTCGCGCCTTCTGAGAAGTTTCTTGCTTCTTCGGGCGAGGCTTAGAACACTTCTCAGACGGCCCGGGGACTTCCGAGGCTTCTGAGACGGCCCGCCCCTTCTCACTTCCCCCCCTCGCCCGCCGCCGGGTATGGGGGTGCCACGGCTCCAAGAAGCACGACCGTCGAGGGGCTGGGGATGCCGTCGTCGCGCTACCTGAGGGAACGCCGACTGGGCGGAAGGGCTTTTCTGGCCACGGCGAGCCTCGGATGCGAAATCATTGTTTTTTTCTTTCTTTCTCGGGTCACGGTCGTTACCCAGGGGGGGGGGGGATTCGGGCGGGAGGGAAACGGTAACGGCGGCCGCGGCGTGCACCCGCCAGGGTGCGTCTGCGCCACCGACGCATCAGTCGCCCGTGTGCGCCGCAGCATGTGGGGGGGGGTCCAGCCCCCCCCCAAGTACGATCGTTAGCGTTACCCGGGGGGGGAGGAAGGGAGCTTGGCCAGGGTGGCGAGCATTCCCCTGGGGAGGAACAGCACCGCTCACGACCAGGTTCCCCGACCTGACTATCAGGAACCGGATACGAAGGCCCCTCCTGCACCCAAACTGGTACTCACTCCAGCACCCTTGCCTGGCACCTTGACTGTGCCGCCAGCCTCGGGCACACGCTCACAGCAACCACGGGTCGGTGGATCCGGCGCGCGGGCACCAGACCCATCGATCGGGGACACAGCGCCCCCGAAACGTGAAGCGGAGGGCGGATCGCGCCGATGCTGCCCGGATGGCTCCAGCACAGCAGAACACGGCATGGCCAAAAACTTGCGGGTGTCCCCGCAGAGCTCTTGGCTCGGCGCTGGGCCCCCTCCCCCCTTTCCCCCCTCCCCCCTCTCCCTCTCCATCCCCTCCCCCCCTAAATCGTCGGCACTGGCGTCAGCCTGCTGTCGATCTTCTCGTAAATGATTATCTTGATAATCTTTTCCTCCACAGCTCGCGCCAGCGACACAACAATCTATAAGATATCTCGATAGCCCCTGGTGGGCTGAAACAGTCACTCACTTGGTGAGTGGGTGGCCGGTCGGCCGTGCCCGGTAGCCTTACCGGGACTCAAGGGCGCCCTCGGACCGAAACAGCAGCAGTAGCAGTCGCTCGGTCTCGGGGCGTCTCGGATCGGAAGGCCAACTGCACAGTACAAAACACACAGGGGAAAAACCTTTTGGCCTTCGATCCTGCCTGAAAATCATCTCTGGTAGCGGCGCTACTCTCGCATACATCTCGCCAAGCGAGCAGATCTGAAACATGAAATAAAATCTCCGCGAAGCGGACAGATATATAAGATGAGATGAAATCCCCGCGGAGCGGTCAGATATGTAAAATAAGATGAAATCCCCGCGGAGCGGGCAGATATGTAAAGTGAAATGAACTCCCCGCTGAGCAGGCAGATATGTAAAGCTACATTGTCACAGAGCTCGTCTAAATCAAATCACAAACCTCGCCAAGGCGAGCGATATGGAAAAGAAACCACCTGGCCGAACTCACTCTTCCGCCTGAACTTGTGGTTCCTCGGCGAGTGTCGGCTTCTCGGCGAGAATATCGAGTCCCCTCAGACCTCGTTTCCTCGCAGACTCGAACTCCGGGTCATGAACCAGCGTCCAGTAGCTCCTGCACATGAAAACATCTAAAAGCTTCTGCGCCTCGTACTTTATCTTCGTGCAACCATCTGCTACCTGCGCATGAGAATGAACCCAACGAAGCTCGGCACCGCACTCTTGAACTCCTTGCTTGAATGCCATGCACTCAATAGCAGCGCGCTTGTCGCTGAGACCCAGTGCTGAACTCTCCGAACCAGTAACTGCATCATATAGGCTCTTGCAGTCCGTGACGAGAACACTCCGTGGTCCCTTCTTGATCATGTCGTAGCGCTTGTCGCCCTTGAGCTGCACATCTGCGTTCAGCATCTCCATCCAAGCTAGCTGTGTATACTCCAGCTCCTCCGCGGCCTCGCTTGCTGCTTGGATTTCTGCACCCAACGATGAACGGCACTTTCGTGTCAGCTTCTTGGAAGCTCCCGTGAATACTGTGAACTTCTGCTTCTTGCCGCTGAGCGCCTCCACCTCGGTAGTGCACACAACATAGCCTCCTTGACTGCTCCCATCTGCTCTTGCACACCACGATGCATCGAACCAACATACCCACGCCATCTGCTTATAAGGATGTATGGTAACTCCTGTGCTCGCAAACTCATGAATAGTCTTGACCAGCTGGTTGATCCTGCCGAGGTCCTTGACCGTCGCACTGTTGACAACCGCTTGTAGCATAGAAACGTGCACAGCGATTTGAGGCATCGTCTGTGTTGAAAGCCATTGAGCTTGGCCAAGGATGGCACGGCATGCAGTCACTTCTCCGGCTGTCAGCTTGTCGTCCGGACTAGCCTTTCGGCCTCTCTTGACGTTGATCGGCTGGATGGTCTTGGCATACTTTTCTTGACTTAGCCTGAAGCCTCCATCTGGATTTCTAGAAACTTCAACTCCACAAACTGAATAGCCAGCCTCATCTGACTTCCACATGCCCCATCGGTATAGCGTCTTGAGATGCTCGTACTCCACGTTGAACTCCACGTTGGTGAGATCACCCGCAATCTGGAAGTCATCCACATGCACCAGGATGAGCCCGATCACCTTGTTGTCTGAGTTCAGCTTGGTGAAGAGACACGGCTCGAGCTTGCATGCATACCAGCCTCTGCTCTCTAGATCCTTCTTGACCTTCTCGTACCACCGCCTGGGTGCATTCGTGAGTCCATAACAGGCCTTGAGAATCTGCACAACGTCATCGTCATTGAGCTGTAGTGCTTCTCGTAGTTGTGGTACTGGTAGTGCATAAAGCTCTCGCTCTTCCTCTGTAGCTTCCCCTTGCAGGAACGCTGACGAAGCATCCGCAAGCCACGTCTGCCAATTCTCGTTGGCCGCCTTCTGGTAGAGCATCTGGCGCGCTCGCCTCGAGGGTGTTGGCGATTCGGTCTTAAGCGTCTCGAGGTCCTTGTCGGTGTAGCCGATGAGTACCAGTCTGGCCTTGGCCTTCTTGCCGCCTTCCGCTTCTGGATCCTCCTTCCAGGTAAGTACCCAGCGCATCTTCATCAGGTCGACGTCCGGTAGCTTGCTCCGAAGTACACCTCGGCACGCCTGCGCGAGTAGAAATTGATCAACTTCTTTCTTCATAGCCACGTCGAACTTCGCCTTGTCCTTGTCGTCCAGCTTCTTGTAGCTGACCTCAATGCGCTGCCTCCTAGCCTGTGTAGCCACGTACAGCCTGGGATCCTTCACGAAGCGGTTGATGGCGTCTCGGGAGGGGACCGCGATAGACAGGTAGACGGCATCCTGGCGCTCGGTGGTGACGTCCTGGTCCTCGCTAGTCTTCTGAACTGAGTTGGGTTCGTCGGTCATCCGCTTGCCGAACTCATCCGGGTCTCTCCCGCGCTTGGTTCCAGTTCTCGTAGTCTGGCGCGACTTCTTGACTGCGGCATCTTCTTCAGCTTCTTGACGTCGCCGAACTCCAGGTACAGGTAGGTCTTCAGGTAGTTGGCCTGGTGGTTCTGGCGCTTCGAGATCTTCCGATGAAAGGTCGTCCTCCTTCTCTGACTTTTTGTCCTCGGACTTCGTATCCTCCTCCTTGGTCTCGGCTGCCCCTCTAGGCTCCGATGTCGTAGGCGCCTCGGTCGCCTGAGTCTCGGCAGCAGCTGGCTGCCCATCTCCCGCCTTCTGCGGAAAGGGATCCTCTGGCTCCATTACCCACGCGTCATCTTCATCGTCGAGATCTGGAAGGCGTTGTCCGATCAGGTCCTCGAATTCGCTAGCCTTGACCTTCAGCATGGCAGCGGTGATGTTAAGAGGAACCGCCTCTCCATGAAGAAGTTTGTGGATCTCGATCTCCGTCTCGGTAGCTGGTCGAAGGTGACCACGTCCTGCTCGTAGGAGTCGGCCGTGGTGCTCTATCCAGACGACTGACCCTGGATTGCCGTCCGAGCCGGGCTCCTGGGCGATGACTGTCGCCGGGCCAGCCCAAACTCCACCGGGCATCTTAACGTTGCCCTTCGCCTTCTCGGACCACCAGTAGCAGAGCTGCCCTGTAGTCCAGTGTGTCTTCTCTCTGGTCTTGCGTAGTTCCAGTAGGGCAAGACGTCGTCTAGAAGTAACCTCGAGGAAGGCCTTCCTCGCCTCGAGTCGCACCTTCTGGTTTTTGATGTACTCGTCGTCGTCGGCCTCGTAGGTCTTGCTGAGGATCGGCATGTTGTGATCTTCGCCGAACACGTCGCCCACGATCGGCTCAGGGGTCCTGCCCAGCATCATCTCGTAGGGGCTGTGGCCTTTGTACCTGCCGAGATCGTTCATGGCGGCGATCGCCTCCCAGAAAATCTCGTCCGCGGTAACCTTGGCGTCGGACTCCTCTGCGATCTTGGTCATGGTGTCCTTTAAGATGCCGATATTCCTCTCACATAGCGCTAGCTGGTTGTGAGCCTGCCGAGCGGTGACATCCACCATGATGCCGCGCGACGATAGCCATTCCTTGACTCTCTTCTCGACATGGCAGCCTTCACCGTCCAGGCGTAGTAGAGCAGGTCGACCGTAGTACTGCATCCACGTCTGCTGCAGCGTCTTGCGGAACTCCTCGCCTGACCTCATGAGTCGGCCCTTGAGGGTGAGCTTCCCGCCGCTGAGCCGAGTGCCTGTATCGACGATGTAGGCCCCGGTCCAGGTCTGCTTGTCGCGAGGGTCCGTCCAGTAGAAGCCGTCCGTCTCGATAGCCTTCCCTGGTGTGGCCGGGCTGTATGGCGCAACCACGGACTCCATCGGCTTGTTCTTGTGCCGCTCGCACGCCTCACACCTGAACTCAGCTGCTAATTTCAAGATAGGGCCTTGAGCGCCAGCCCGCTTGAGCACGTCGATGAGGGTCTTGTTGCTGCGATGCCCTAGCCTGACATGCAGCCTTCGAAGATAACCGTTAACTTTACCGACGTCCACCTCACCTTCCTGTGGCTCGTAGTGTGGAGGTGATGGTGGTATCTGGTCTTCATCTGGGCCTGGGACTGGATCAGGTCGTTGATCTTCCTGAGGTGCATCCTGATGTTGTGGTGCTGCATGCTGTTCTTGTTGAACCCCAGGTCGCTTGAAGTATAGGCGTGTCCTCGTATGGCTCGTGCCTTCCGGCAGCGGGGCGTATATCTCTTCGTCGGTCAGAATGCTCTCGCCCAGCTCGTCGCCAATGAGGATGTTGGTGTCGAGATCCCAGGTAAGCCTCCGCACCACAGAAAGCCACTCTGGTCCCTCGATGTCCGTCCCCATGTAAGTCTTGACGTTCTCGTCCTCGCGCTCCCAGCACTCGAGCTCGCCCTTGGGGTCAATGTCGAGCTCCGCCTCATTCTCCATCTCCAGCCTCTGCGCCTTGGGTAGCGGCTGCTTCCCGATCAGGCGCCGCTTGGTGACGTACACTGCCTCGCTGAACTCCGTCTCATAGTCGCCTCCAGCCCACGCGCACCAAGTAGACCACTCCACACACCTCATGATAGACTTGGCCCACTTCTTGCACATCGCGGCCGGGTATCCTGCAGTGAACTCGGTAACCTTGCCCTGTATCTCCTCGTGCTTGTGGTTGTGCGGGCTGCCTCGCTGATTTGAGCACGTCCTGCCGATGGTTGCATTGAGGTGCGGATCGGACGTCGCAATCAGCCATTCTTTCTTGATCAGCTCGCCTGTCTTCGGATATCTCAACCCAAAAGCACACCCATCCACTCGTACGGTGAACAGCTGCTCCCTGAGACGCTTGAGGTATGGCAAGGACCAGGTCCCGCACTTCAGCGGCTGTTCGAAGTCAACTTCGGCTCCTTGATGTAGTGCTTGGAAGGCAAGTAGCACACAAGCCCGGGTGACCTTGTCATTCTTTCGGCGCTTGTGCTCCAGACGCACTCGTTGATCTTCGGTCCTCTGGTTAGCGTTCTGGATGATCGATCTGGCCGTGCACGGTGGTGAAAATACGACCCTTCTCGGATTCTCTAGCTTCAGCGTCTCCGACGCCCTTCTGTAGCCGGTGTTGGTAGTTAGATCGTACTCGTTGTGCTTCCCGAGCCTGAGGACGGTGCCGCCGAGCTTCTCGACCTCAACTCCGAGCGGGGAGTTTGGAGGAGCACATACCTCCAGCAGGTCCAGCTGTCCAAGTCGAAGTAGATCCTGAGCGTCCTTGGCTGCTTCCGTCTCGAACTCCGCGATCTTCTGGTTGAGCAAGTAGATCTGCTTGGCGTTGAGCGTCTTCACCTGACCAGCCGCAACGCAGCCCGGATCGTCCTTCGCTGTAGCGTCCGGACCTCCCTGTCCAGCGTCAAGTTGGTCAGCTTCAACCAGTTGTCTAAGCTGTTGATCTCGTCGAGGAGCGCCCAGTGGTCCTCCGGCACCGGTATGTCCTCGGTCTCCTGCTTCATCCTCTCCATGTGCTCGGTCAGGGTCTCCTTCGCCGGATCCCAGGTCGGAAACTGTATGTTGTTCTGCATCACCGTGTCCAGATCGATCGTCTCGTGGACTGTCTCCACCTCTTCCTCCTTCATCGTCGCCTTCTTCGGAGGTGGTGCCTTGAATGCTGCCGGACACCCCTTCGGCCTCGGTGCATGGTAGACCGTCCTCTGCGGCGAAGGTGAGCTCGAAGTTGCTCTCGGAGGTGGTGGTGGTCTCGGTGTCGCTGTAGTCGGATCCTCCTTCTTGGCCGCTGAGCCCGAAAACGCTGGCCCAGAACTCGACGTCTCCGCGCGGATCCTCAGACACACATGGCTGCGCCCGCCCACACAGCTGCAGCCCGCTCTGCGCCTCCCAGGCGCTCCGCAGCACGCGCACTTGATGTTGTCGTACTGCCTCTTGATGTCGCCAGCGTCGGTCTCCTCTTCCTTCTTGAGGTTGTAGGGCTTGATCAGCGGCGGCTGGCCGCAAGGAAGTCGTCCCTGACACTGGTGACTGCGGCCGCCCAGGCATGAACATCCGGCCGTCGTGGTCCCCGGAACTCCGCAGCAGCCGCACCTTGTACTCGTCAAGGCCGTCGAAGTAGCGAAGACCTCCGAGGGTTGCGATGAGCCACGTGAGCTTCTGCCACCGCATGATGATCGCATCCACTGGCTGATATGGAATAGAAAGCTGATCTGGGTCGAGAGCCTTGGCTCGATCACCGTTTTGAGCCCAAGAAACTTCGGAAGCATCGGAAATCAGAGCATCATGTGTGACAACTTCTCTCCATTCAGCGTGTGGCCCGAAATCTATAAGAAGATGCCCGCACCTGGATCTTTCTAGAAGGTAGGTCTTACTGCCCATTGCCTTAAACCTGATAGTGCCGAGCTCAAAGTCAACAATCACTCCGAAATGCTTCAGGAAATCCATACCTATCAAAAGCGGGGCATCCACTTCCACAACTGAAACTGGAAAATCACACTCTTGGCCGTCGACGTATCCTGGAATGCTTGCGTGATTCAGAGACTTGGCCTTCTGATTATTCCCGAAGGTAAACTCGATTCGGGGTCCAGGAACTATCTTCATCCGGTTCTGGCCTACCATCTTCATCATCGTGGCTTGCCAGATCTCCGCCGTATCTAAACCTATCATGGATGAGGTGGCCCCAGAGTCCAAGATGCCTTTGAAGGTCCCCGAGAGCTGTGAGGCCATAAATATACACTGCTCGAAAACCACATATACTCGATGAGACTCCCTTCTGGAAACCCTGGGTGTTTGTATTCGGATTCTCGTCGGTATCGGTCGTGATGCTGTCGGTCGCGGTCGCGATGTAGTCGATCGCGGTCGTGCTGTAGTCGATCGCGTTCGTGCTGTTGTCGATCGCGTTCGTGCTGTTGTCGATCGCGGTCGTGATGCTGATGACGATAGATGCTTGTAGCTACGTCCAGCCTGCAGCTTCGCTGGAGCCTTGCAGTTCTTAGCTATGTGGCCGCGGCCGCCACACCTCAGGCATATGGTGTTGGGGTCCGTCTTCCACGAGTCGTCCCTCTTCTGGTGGTGGCCTCCGCCTCCGGACGAGCTCTTGGCCGAAGTCGACGACTTGCCTGCCCCCTTGGCAGGCTGTCCGCCTTTCTTCTTCCCGAACTGGCCTCCGAAGAACTTCCGTCCGGTCTTCTTCTGGCGCAGCAGCTCGCGAGCCTGCTTGAAGGACCGCTGCCCTTGTTGAGCAGCAGAAAACACAGCACCCTCGAGTAGCTCATCTCGGAGCTCTTGGTCGTCACCTGCTTGATCGTAGATCTCCCGGATCTGGCTGGCGAACTCGTCCTCCTCCGCCGCCAGCGCTGTCGCGTTCTCGCTGTGCTGGTCGCCCTCGTCATCCTCGTCGTCCTCTTCCGAGTAGTCGTCGTCGCCCTCGGCCGCGTAGTTCTTGCTACGTCCCTGCCACGGTGGCCTGGCGCCACGCATGTTGTTGTGGTCGCGTTCGTGCTTCTTGTCGAACTGCATGCCGAGGGCTTGCTGGATGGCCTGGTACCCATACTTGTTCTGCACAGAGGCCAGCACCTGCGAGCGCTCGTGGTCGTCGAGGCCTGCATTCTCGAGTAGAAACCATGCTCGGAGCGGCTCAGGAAATATCGGCTTCTTCTCGTCGAAATCTTTGTCGATGGCCTTTTATCGCCTTCTGCATCCGGTCCTCTTCGACCTCGAACTGCGTGAGATAGTCTCTCATGCTCGTCCGGTTCCTCCGGTATGTCTCCTTCATGAAAGTCCTCATATACTTGCCAGCGTCCTCTACCTCCAAGATGCCGCTCTTTTCCCGGAGATACTGGATCAACTGGCTCACTCCTTTCGGCAACTTGGTCGTCGCATCTTCCTCCAGGTCGTCCAGGCTGTCCAACTTATCGTACTTCTGTACTCCCTGCCACGCACGTCCCTGGAGCTTCGCCATCAATCTGGGCCCGCAGAGGCCCTTCTCGTCCTTCTTGGTACCGCGCACGTACAGCTTCACTCTCATCACGTAGGAGTCGAAGCTGGCCACGTCTCCGTCCCACGAAGGCACGGTCTCGTGCTTCTCAGCCTCGGTCGTCATGACGAGCCGGTCCGTGGAGCCACGACCGGCTCCGCTACCAACTAAATCGTCGGCACTGGCGTCAGCCTGCTGTCGATCTTCTCGTAAATGATTATCTTGATAATCTTTTCCTCCACAGCTCGCGCCAACGACACAACAATCTATAAGATATCTCGATAGCCCCTGGTGGGCTGAAACAGTCACTCACTTGGTGAGTGGGTGGCCGGTCGGCCGTGCCCGGTAGCCTTACCGGGACTCAAGGGCGCCCTCGGACCGAAACAGCAGCAGTAGCAGTCGCTCGGTCTCGGGGCGTCTCGGATCGGAAGGCCAACTGCACAGTACAAAACACACCCCCCCCCCCCCCCCTCCTGCCCCCCCCCCCCCCCCCCCCCCCATCCACCTCCACTCCTCCCCCCTTCCCCCCTCCCCCCCTCACCCCCCTCCCCCCGTCCCTGGCGGGCGGAGCGCGCCAGGGGTGGCGCCAGATGCGCCGCCGGAGGGGTTCCAGCGCCGATCCAAGAAACCCGCGCGGACCTCCAACAGTTCATGTTCATGCTGCGTTGGGTGCGTTCTGACCATGACTCTGAGGCGAGTCCAGCTGCGTGGTGGCGATGGATACTGACACCCTCGGGTATGATTTGTTCAGTGCGCGGGCACACGAAGTCCCGACGCCTTCCCTGGGGCTCTCTGTCCGCCCAAGGTAGGTGCATTTCCGACGGCCCCGGGGCCCAAGAACTGGCCCTGAGGGCAGAAACCAAGGGAACACGCTGGGATCGAAAGAACCAGATCGTCGGAGATCTCGGGATGGACAAAAGCATGGAACTTTTTCGCGCAGCGGACCCCCCGAGGTCTCGGCCCATCCCCTGGGACCTGCTCTTCATACCCAATCGCTCTTTGGCGGTCCCAGCAGGGCCCCCCCGGCGAGGGCCGTCACCACCACCGCAGACCCGAGCATGCCGAAAGACGCGTGGGCAGAGGAGCGCGCCAAGGCACCCGGAGGCCGAGAACAGCCGGAGCCCTCCGTCGTGCCGGAGCCCTCCGTCGTTTTTTTTTTTTTTTTTTTTTTTTTTTTTTTTTTTTTTTTTTTTTTTTTTTTTTTTTTTTTCTTTTTTCTCGACGCGAGGGAGTCAGGGCGTGGCGGCGAGGGATGGGCAACAGCATCGGTGCTGCCAAGGTCTCACGGCGGTGGACAAGCCTCCCTGCAGTAAGCCTCCCCTTAAGAAAAAAATGGCCTCGGACCGAAACCGGCGAACCTGGACCTGCAACAAAATGACGGCCGCGACGCCCTCTCGCGAACCGAAAACGGCCAATTCCTTAATCGACGTGTCAGGCTGGGAGGTCTATGAACCTCCGATTCTTGGTTGCCGCAGACCAGTACTTTGCGACGGTGCCGCCTCATACCTGCCCCGTAGGCGAGTGATCTGCATGTGGGCAACGGCGCCTTCGATGGACTACCAAGTGCCCTCCATCCGCCATCCAGATTTGGCAAGGGGCTGGAGGCTGGAATAGTAATCGCTCGCCAGCGACATACCACTTCCCGCGCTGTTTCACATCGCTGTGGCGCCTGCAACCACTGGCCCACACAACAAAGTAAGCGACATAGCAGGAAATAGGAGTATAGCTTCTGGAGCGCTCGCTGTCTGGAGAGATGCCCATCGCAAGGTGCTTCTCGATGATGTTGGTATAAAAGGAACACCCTGGCCGTGGAGTGGAACCTCGTAAAACAAATTAGCCCTCCAGTTGGTGTAGATGCTCGCTTGGGGACTTCGGCAAGATGTGAATGGCAAGCTCGCAGCTGGCCCGCATCATTGTCGCACGGCTTTGCACCGACAGGCCTTGGGCCTTGGGTCAGGGTCACCCAGCCGCTGTTAGCCGTCACTTTGGGCACACTCGTCCAGAATCGACTGGGCAGAGAGAGCTTGTCACCGCTGTTACGGCGTGGTGAAACAAATCAGGGCGCTCTACCCATACATGTCTGAAACTGGGCCAGGGTTCGCAACAAAACAGACCAGTGCTTTCTTGACTGTCTTCGGGTCTCCGACGTCACTGCACCCCAGAAGTAGATGCACAGCAACTTCTTCTCGGCGTCGGGAAGGGCACGGGCCCACTTGGACTAGGTGCCCCAATTGGAGATCCACCTCGTCAATGCCATCCGCATTATGGCGCTTCTGAGAAACCTGTTGGATACATCCCACTCTGGAAGCAATATGTAAACCGTGTCGAATCCGTCCCAGATGCCTCTCATCTGTGGGTTTGCGCGTCCAGAATCTGTCGGTGTTAGCCGCATAGAGACCTCGAGGCTCAGAAAGGACTCGGTGATTGTCGCTGGAATCCAGCTCCAGCAGACAGCCTTGCGCATCATAATCTCTGAAAAGGAGAAGCCCCAAAGTAGCACAATGAGCTCGGATAGCTGTCTCAACTTGTCGTGGCTCACCGTGTCCAAGGCGTACAGTGCGGCCCCCAGTCGGGGGTGGAGATGGACCTGTTGGGCCCACCATCTTCCTTGGTACCACCACTTCGAAGAAGTTTCACCACAGTTCGATGTAGAAGACGGGGGACTTCTTCAGTCAGCGGTGAAAGAAGCTGAGATGCCCAGTACCAAAGGGGACGGATGTAGGCAATCGCAAGACTCTCTCTCACATCAAATCCACAAGGAATCGAGATCAAGGTAGCGATCGCCTGGCAGAATATCTCCCACCCCTTGCGAGGCAGTATGGGATATTCAGGATCAGCTGGTCTGCAGTTCTGCCGAGATGCTCGACGATCTTGGGAAGGTCATCATCACGGCACCAGACTTGTCTCTTGCTAAGTTTTTCTTCGAAGGTGCTCCCCGACGGCCCCCTGCCAACTGCTGCGGTCCCGGCGGCCCCTGCTTGGTGCGTTCGCGCCTCACCTAGACAAGCACGCGAGAAGGGCAACGAAAACAGGAACGGCTAGATAGAGAGAGAGAGAGAGAGTGCCGGAGGATGGGGCGGTGCGACAATCATGCGAACCCAGACCCCCCGACGTCATGATTTGTTTCACGCCGTCGACCCCCAAACAGTCTGGACCCATCTCCCTGGACCGGCTTTTCGTCCCGAGCCGTGGTTTGACGGACCCGAGAGAGCCTGCGAGGCCCCCGGAGACCGAAGATAGCGACAAGAATGCCCGTCGTGATCTCCTCATGGCCCGCGGGGGGGTCTGGGAACAGGGAGGGGTGAAGAACCCCCCCCCCCCCTCTCTCGATCCGCCCTTGCAGGGGTGCTGCGCGGGAGTGCATGCAGGTCGGGCATGTCCTTCCGCAGGCGGACTCCACAAAAATCCTGGACACGAATATCCTGGACACAAATAACCAACAAAGAATCAACAAAAATGGGGAAGCACAGCTAATTCAACAAGTATCCAACAATTCAACATAGGGAAGCACAAAGAATCAACAGAAACATCCTGGACACCATCCGAAGAGCGCGGAGCACCGTCCCCCGGCTCCTCGTTGGCTGCTTCTGGACTCTCCTCCCGCAGAGGGACCTGCCCCTGGGTGCCCCTGGATGCTTTCGAATGCCCCATGGATGCTCTCGAATGCCCTGGGATTAAGTCAGGCCTGCCCCCCTACAGAAGGATTTTAAGCGAAAAATGAAAAACATTCAACCAATGACCCCCAGATGCTCAAAAATGGTAACACAATCGTCCCCAGGCTATTTTTTGACTATTTTTGAATATTCCCCCTGTAGAGGGACAGGCCCGACTTAGCCCTTGGATGCCCCTGGAGGCCCCTGAACGCCCCTGGCGACGGCGACGGCGACGACGACAGCAGCAGCGAGGGTGGCAGTGGCAGCGGCGGCGGCTGCGGTGGTGGCGACAGCGACAGCAGCAGCAGCAGCAGCAGCAGCAGCAGCAGCAGCAGCAGCAGCAGCATCCGCCCCCTGATGCTCTGTGTGGGAGTGCGCCTTCCCCCCGCCGCGGGAGTCCAGCGCCACGGCCGAGCCGCAGCAGGGGGCGCGCACCGGGGGCAGCAGCTCCCAGGCGCGCAGGGCGGGGTCGTAGCGCTCCTGAGGGGCCGGCGACCCGGCATCGCTCGGGCGCGTGCCTGGCTCTCTCGGCGAGGACCCTTGAGGAGCATCTCAGGGCTCGACCTCACGAGTGCTCTTGGTTCTCGTCTCGTGTTCGCTTTCTTTCTTTTGTGTTCTCTGCCATTCGCCTCTGCTGCAACACGAGATCGAACCGACAACGGCCCACGAAATCGCCAAAACACCGCTTAGGTCCACCCCTGTATGTGGCATCGCTCGGACGTGTGCCTTGTTTCTCGGCGAAGACCATCGAGGAGCATCTTGCATCATCTCGCGACGAAAGATACACGCACGGAGTCGTATCGTGCACTGGGAAGGGACGTCCGGGCGATGACCAGACGATAGGGGGACCTGGCTCAGGGGGGTCAGCGTCGGCCTGGAATCGGCGATACATCGCCGATAGATCGGCGACAGGCCCTCGATTGCGAGCCCCCACGTCTCTGGGCGGGGCGGGCTATCGGGCCCCTATGGGCTACGAGTGGACACTTGGGGGTCGAGGCGTCCGCCCCTGGAGCCTATCCGCCTTGACCGTTGCCCGAGTGGCCTTTTCGGGCCATAGCTCGGGCCCCCGGTGGCCGCGGAGGACGATCCGGGCACCCCAGGAAGGCCCTTGGCGAGCTGCTGCAGGACACCCCGAGGTTGGAACACTGCCGAGAGAACCTACGACAACGCCTGCGCACCTCGAACCTCGAAACTTCGTTCCCCCCCCCCCCCTCCCCCCTGGCGCCGTCCCTGGGGGTCGATGCCATCCCCCCTGAGCCTAATCCCTGCCCGTGGTGGTCTTCAAGCCATAAGCTCGGACCTCTGGCGGCCGTTCGGGACGACCCGGGCGCCCCAGGAGACCGCCCGCCCTCGGCGAGGCGCGGCTGCTGCCGGGCGCCCCGAGGATGTGCACCATCGCCGAGACCCTGCGACGACGCCCGCACAGCTCGAACCTCAGAGCTTCGTTAGGGGGCCACGTGCGAACCCTACCCCTACCCCCCACGATTTTTGAGGGGGAGGGTGGGGTTCACTTCGTTCGAGAGCTCCCGAGCGAAGTGAACCCCACCCTCCCCCTCAAAAATCGTGGGGGGTAGGGTTCGCGCATGTGGCCCCCTAGTCGTCCCCCCCCCTCCCCGCCCCCCTAGCAGTGCCCCCTGGGGGTCGATGCGCTCCCCTCTGGAGCGCATCCCTCCCCCGGAGCCCGCCCCGCCTCGGCGGCCTCCGGGCCGCAGAGCCTCGGGCCTCCCGCGGCCGCTCGGGGACGGCCCGGGCGCCCCCCCCCCCCCCGAACGCCCTCGGCGGGCCGCGGCCGCCGGAAGCCGTCCCGAGGGTGGACGACCGCCGGGAACCCACGAAGACGTCCGAATGAAGGGGCCCCGGGACACACGAATAGAGCCTGTTTTTCTTTAGATTCGGGCAAGTTTACTTGCATGGACGGGGGGGGGGCTGAGTCTGAAGCAAGCCGAAAACAATTCGACGTGCGGAAATCACGTATGTCGAAAGGCACTTGCACGCTCGTGTTCGATTGAAGAGGGGCGAGGGGGGGGGGGGGGGGGGGGGCGAACGCCATGCAAGTACGCTTGCCTGTATATAAAGAAAAACAGGCTCATAAATACACACTAACAAAATGATTCCCCATCTTTTCCCATGTCTTCTGGCTTTCTGTCCTCCCCCCCCCCACCTCCCCTATTTTCCTATACTCTTTCCTGGGGGTCGACGATCAATTGTGCCTGCGTGTTTCTTCCCCTCCTGGCCGAAGGCCTCGAGCCGCGGCGAGGCGTCTCGCCCTGGAGCCTAGGCCCCCCCCCCCGGCTGCGGCCCCTGGGCTCCATGGAGGCGGCGTTGCCCGCGCCGGCCAGCTCGCCCCCGAACACCAGGATCCGCCCGTCCTGGACCGCCACCGCGCACGCGTACCTCTGGGAGGGACAGAAGAGCGTCAACGAAGACGACGCCAGGGCCAGGACGAACTCGGGTGAGGATGAGTCGGGAAGAGCGGCACCTCGTTTTGACAACTCGAACCGCCTCCCCGAGGAGAAGCCGCGAGACCGCCAGCGGGAGCCAAGGGCTCTGCAAACGGCCCCCAGGAGGCTCCCAAACGGTCCCCCACGGACTCCCCGTAGCCTCACCCGCTCTCCTGGGGGCCGGCGGAATGGCGTAGGCCACTGGAACAGATCGGGAATCTCTGAGGTCTGGCGGCGCTGGAGGACATCTCGGGCGCCGCAGCCTTCTCAGAGCGTCCCCGGACGCTCTGGGAGCGTTCCGGAATGCTCTGGGCCGGCTGTATCCTTGTCCCAGCCCCGCCTGGATCTACCCGGATCTCCGGCGATCGTCCTCGATTGCGGCCTCTGGGGTTAGATTGGGCATGTTCCCTACAGGTGGATCTTGCACGAAAAATGATTAATAGTCCAAACATGCTAAAGGAGGATCAGAAATCGTAGAACGAACGTCCCCGCACAATTATTGTTGGACTAGTCTGAAGATCCTTCCTGTAGAGGGACCTGCCCGATTGAACTCTGGGGCGTGTGGTTGGGCATTGGCGCCACTCAAAGTGGATCCAGGGCGAAAAGCTATCTCCAGGGATGCGGTCGGGGCCTCTGGGGCTAAGGAGGAGGAACTCCATACGATGATTCCTGAGCAAATCCATAGGATCCTAAGGACATCCATCGGATTCCTTGCGAAATCCATTGGATGCCTTAGGACATCTCTAGGAGTCCTTAGGAAATCCATAGAGTTCCTTCGAACATAGGATTGAACAAGACCCATCGGCGGACGTAGGGGTGGTGCTCCCTGGTTGCTCCTTCGTCTCTGCCCGAAGGTCTGGCTTTATGGTGCTCCCATCGTGCCTAAGAACCACGTCACATAAATAATTTCGAGCACCCAGACATGCATTGAAACAGTGTCGAACGAGTATCGCCTCCCAGGGCCCGACACGTGAAGACTGTCCAGTTTCGGTACAGTCGGGGCGTTGACCTAAGGAACCCTAAATAAGGAACGAGACCCCTTTCTCCATACATTAAACTTTGACTTCCCATCGAGAACCTCAAGAAAATCTAAGGCAAGCTGCGAAAACAATTGTTGAGGAGCACGATGCCCCTCCCCAACGACAAGGTTTGCTTCCTCAGCGCCCCGACTGCACTCTCTGGGCGCTCAAAACTCTTTCTGGTGATCCAGGCTAGAGTAGGTTGGAACATCGTAAGCCTGGCTGCTCTCATCGGCAGCACGCCGACGGGTTCCCCGCGGCGCCGTGCCATTGATCCTGCCCCAGACGTCCGGCGTCGTGCTTCCCATCGCAACGTGGCTCCCTGGAGGTCTGGACCCTTTCCCGGGGACCGACGTTTCGTCAGGAGGAGGAGGAGGAGGAGGAGGAGGAGGAGGAGGAGGAGGAGGAGGAGGAGGAGGAGGAGGAGGGAGGAGGAGGAGGAGGAGGAGGAGGAGGAGGAGGAGGAGGAGGGGGGAGGAGGAGGAGGAGGAGGAGGGAGGAGGAGGAGGAGGAGGAGGAGGACCCCCAGGCCCGACAAGGGCCCCCCGAGGCCGAGAGCGGCCGGAAACCTCCCGTCGTGTTTTCCCAGGCCGTGGGGGCGTGCAAAGGGTTTCTCTCCTCCTCCTCTCCTCCCTCTCCTCCTCCTCCTCCCCTCCTCCTCCTCCCCCTCCTCCTCCTCCTCCTCCTCCTCCCCTCCCCCTCCCCCTCCCCCTCCTCCTCCTCCCCTCCTCCTCCTCCTCCTCCTCCTCCTCCTCCTCCTCCTCCTCCTCCTCCCCGAGCACCGGGGCCGGCACATCGGCGGCATGGCCTCCCACTCTCCCGTCTTGGCGTTGTAGCGCTCCACGGACTGGAGGGGGCGCGAGCCTGAGGGGCAACGGTGCGGGGGGACTGGCGCAGGGGGGTGAGCATCGGCCTTGAGTGGGCGATACAGCGCCGATGGATCGGCGATGGGCTCCCGCTTGCAGATCCGCGCGCTCCTGGGCGGGGCTGTCGCAGGCCCAGAGGTTGACACCAACACCAACATGGGCGGCACTATTCTGGCCTCCAAGGTGGCCGACCTATGACCACGAGCAGCGAGGTCTGGGATCATCCTCCCCCCTGTGGAGGCAGTTCCCTGTGTTAGTGTTGGTGCCCATTTCCAGGTATCCAAGGTTGGGTTATCGGTCCCCTGACGGTGATGAGTGGGCAACGAGGCGGGGGCGCGAGCCTGAGGGGCAACGAGGCGGGGGGGCTGGCGTAGGGGAGTGATCATCACCCGGACTCGGCGATACAGCGCCGATAGATCGGCGATGGGCCCCCGCTTGCGGCTCCGCACGCCTCTGGGCGGAGTCGGATCATCGGCCCCCTGTCGGTGATGAGTGGGCAAATCGGGAGTCGCCGCATCCCCCCCCCCTGAGCCGATCCCCGTCCCTGGCGGTCTTCGGGCCATAGGTCGGACCTCCCGCGGACGTTCGGGACAGAGCATCCCGAGGCTGCAAAGTCGTCCCCAGACTATTTTCTTAACCTGCTTTTGAATATTCGGAAGATTCGGAATATGCATGAGGAATGTTAGATTCCCCCTGTCGAGGGACACGCCCGACTGAAGGGGAACATCGGCCTGGAATCGGCGATACAGCGCCAGTAGATCGGCGATAGGCCCCCGGTTGCGGATCCGCGCTCTGCTCGGCGGGGTGGGGTCATCGGCCCCCTATCGGTGATGCACGGGCAACTTGGGAGTCGCTGCATCCCCCCCCTGCCCTGAGCCGATCCCCGTCCCTGGTGGTGTTCGGGCCAGAGCTCCGAGCCGGGCATGTCCCCCTACAGGCGGACTTTGGACGACGAGTAAAAAGGTAGGAGAAAAACATATGTACAAAATTCGCAAAACTAATCGAACAATCGGCCCCCTATTATCTCTGGACTATTTATGGATATTCCTCCTGTGTAGAGGGACACGCACGACTCAACAGTAGCTCGGACCTCCCGCGGCCGCTCGGGACAGCGCATCCCGAGGCTACAGAATCGCCGAGAACCTGCGGCGCCGCCCGAAGACCTCGAACCTCGGAACTTCTTGGCGGCGCGAAAAAGGGGGTGAAGGGAGGGGGGAGGGCTTCTTAGAAGGAGGCTGCTTCTTAGAAGGCGCCAGCCTTACATCTATAGATAAGGCCCGCGCCTTCTAAGAAGTATGGGGTGCTTCTAGAAGCCCTCCCCCCTCCCCCCCCCCCCATCTGCGCGTGGCTGAACTTCGTCCCCCCCCCCCTCCCCCAGACTCCCGACGTCATGTTTTTTTTGTGGTTTCAAAACGTCGACCCCCAGAGGCGTCGACCCATTCCCGGGAGCGGACAAGAGGGGGGTGTCCAAGAGGGGGGGATGCACATCATGACCGGCGGCATGTGCGCGGCCCAGCGGGGGGACCAGGGACGTAATGAAATAAGAAGAGGCGCCATGACATCTGAGGAAAAATCATGGCCCGCGCCATGAAATCCCCCCCCCCTAGTCATCACCCCCCTCTTTGCCGCCCCCGACATTCAGTATCATTCCCCAGGGACAGTTTTTGTCATGTGACGGCCCCGAGGGCCGGTCATTGACCCCAGATGCCGACAATACAGAGAGACAAAAACCTCCCGTCGTGATTTCGCCATGACCCGAGGGGGTCTGAGATCCAGGATCGGGCATCGGCAGAACTGGGTTTAGTGGGACCTGGTTTAGTGATTTGTACTCGAGGACGCCCCTCCCCGCCCCGTTCCACTAACCGGACCTACCGTCGCCCGAAGAAGCACCAGCTACGGCAGACCTGGTTCAGTGATCCTGGCAGATTGAGGGATCCAGGGCCCAACCACTAGCTGGGTCCCCTTCTCTCGGGTCCTGGCTATGCCCGGCAGAAGCATCGTCGATCCAGGCCCACAGCGGCCCAGGCCCAGGCGGACACGTCGGACCTCGCGGCGGGGCGACAGCCTGTCGATAGAAAAAAATCGAGAAGGGGGAAAGGAGGAGGAGGAGGAGGAGGAGGAGGACGAGGAGGAGGAGGAGGAGAAGGAGGAGGAGGAGGAGGAGGAGGACGAGGAGCTAGCCTCGGCAGGTGGTCCAGGAGCATCCTGGACCACCTGCCGAGGCTAGCGAAGACGCTGCCCTCCATGCTTTGTTCAGGACCCGCGGCGGCCTGGGTTCGTCCCCCCCCCTCCGCTCCCCTCTGGCGCCAGGTCGGGCATGTCCCTCCTCCTCCTCCTCCTCTTCCTCCTCCGCCTCCTCCTCCTCCTCCTCCTCCTCCTCCTCCTCCTCCTCCTCCTCCTCCTCCTCCTCGTCCTTCCTCCTCCGGGCTTTGGACGAAGAATTCGCGGCTCCCCCCTGACGTCAGGTCGGGCGTGTCTGAAGGGGCCCTGGGACACACAAATAAATACACACACAAATAACAGGATTCCCAATATTTTCCCACATTTTCTGGGTTCTTGTCTTCCCCCCCACCTCCCATATTTTCCAATATTTTCCTGGGAATCGACGATTAATTGTGTCTGTGTGTTTTTTCCCCTCCTGAGTTAGGTCGGGCGTGTCCTCCTGCAGGCGGGCTTTGGACGAAGAACAATTCGCCGGCCGCACTGGCCAAGGGCGTGCGGAGATCCCCGGTGACTGGACGAGCGAACGCCAGATCCGTGCGCGCGCCGCGTGGGCGCCCGCGCGCGCCCGTTTGGGCGTGGCGGTGGAGGCCGTAGCCTCGACACGCGCACGGGGCCTCTCCTGGGGGTCCCCGGAAATACCCCGGCCAGGTCCCGAGCAGGCTCCCGGCCAGGTCCCGAGCAGGCTCCCGAGAGCGCTCCAGGAGCGCTTCAAGTGGCCTCCAGGAGAGCTCAACATGGTCCGAGACGGTCCAAGAGCGAGCCAAGACGCCAAAGATGGCCTCCAGACAGCCCAGAGCGCCTTCAAGACGCCCCAAGAGGGCTTCAAGAGGCTTCCCAAGAAGGCCCACAGAGGCATGAATTATTGATGTTCCTTCAGCTTTTGAAGGTTGTTGGCGTTCTCGCCTTTTTCGGCTTACCCGGGCTGTCAGACGGCCCAAGAGGCTTCCAGGATCGCCCCAACACGACCCAAGAGGCCTCCAAGAGCGCCCAAAACGGCCCCAGAGGACCCCAAGACAGCCCCAAAGGCCTCCAAGATGGCCGAAGAGGCTCCCAAGACGGCTCCACGAGCGGGTCCAGAAGAGGGACCCGAACGGACATTACGAGCTCTAAGCGCAGCGAGGTCCCCTGGAGGCCGCAAGAGGCCCCCAAGAAGTCCCCAAGAAGCCCCCCAAAGGCCCCAAGAGGCCCCTAAGACGCCCCCGAGAGGCCCCAAGAGACTCCCACGAGGCCCTCAAGAAGCCTCCTAGAGGCGCACTGCCGACGACCACTCGGCCAGTCGACCGCGGTGAGCAATATGGGCCGGCGGAGTGAGCGAAGCGATCAAATGACAAGCAGTCCAGAAAGAACCAAACATGTCGAATCAGACACAAAACATGGGCACCAATATTTTGTTTTACCATTCTTGAGCCTTCCTCCTGCAGGGGGGAATGCCCGACGTAAGTCTGAGCTCGTCCTCCCCCGCTCCCCCCTGGCGTTGTGGATGCCACGACAATGGACACCCTATCAGTCCTATCATCGAATTAAACATGCGTTCAATATGTAGGAAAATGGATCGACCATGTTAAAAACATGTTTTTCAATGTTAACGACACTTTAACACATGTTTTAAGACATCTGGAAATTATTTTGGCAGCGCGCTTCCTCTCCATTGATCGTCCTCCACAACCCTGGCGTTGCCCCTGAGAGCCGTCCAGGCCGCCCATCACGTACAGGTGGCCCCCGCAGAAGGCCGCCGCCGCGCGGATGCGGCCCTCGCAGGATGGGGCCGCCCACGGTGCACCCGCACCCGATCCTGGGCAGGCTCCTCCTGGGCCCCGCATCGGTGTACACCCTGCGAAATGCTTTAGAAATCATGGATTAAGAAATTCATAGTCTCAGAAATTGAAATAAAACCCAGAATGCCTACTCAAATCTTAGGATTTGCATTGAAACATTAAGAATAATCGAGACTCTGGCCGAAAACTTGAGTTTTCTTAAGCATCGCCCAAGGTGTATGTGCCTCATCCTGGCCCGAGCAAGCGCGCCCTGGGGGGAACATGGGCAGGCCGGGCGGTGATGAGGGGGCGGCAACGGCGTACGTGCGCGACAAACTCCCGCGGCCAAGCGCCGCGCGAGCAGGAGGAGGAGCAGGCGGAGGAGGAGGAGGAGGAGGAGGAGGAGGAGGAGGAGGAGGAGGAGGAGGACGAGGAGGAGGAGGAGGAGGAGGAGGAGGAGGAGGAGGAGGAGGGGCCCTCAGCGGGCCCCCGGACTGTCAAGAAACGGCTCCAGATGAAGATCTCGTCCTGGGGGAAGGCCCCGTGGTCCGGGAGCCGTTTCCCTCAGGATCCGTCTCCCCCTTGCTAAGCAGGCAAGCGTGTAATTACACCGGTCCGTTGGCCCAAGATCGGCCTGGCCAGGATCGGTGGAAGGGTACAGTTAGGGGGAATCCAAAGGAACCCATACCGCTACTCCCTGGGCCTCTCCCGGGGTGCAGTCTGACAGGAAGTGCGAGGCGAACCCAGCGGTGGCGACGAGGACCTCCCAGGATATCCCAAAAAGCGAAAACGAGGGAAGGGTAGCGGTATGGATACCTGTTCCTCCTCCGTTAGTTGGTGCCCTCCGACCTCGAGCATCGGCGCCAGCGTCTCCCAGCGGTTCGTCCACGGGTCGAAGCGCTGGGCGTCTGCGAGCGCGCGGCCGGCCTCGGAAGCGCTATCGTCCACCCCTCGGCCCGCGCGGCCCGGTCCCTGTGCGCGCGAGCCCTCGTTTTTTTTTTGGGGGGGGGATCTATATACATATATATATATATATACACATATATATATATAGATATACATATATGTATGTGTATACATGCAGTGTGTATATATAGTGGTGTGTACGTATCAGATCCTGTCGCTGTTTTAACGATTTGGTGTGCAAGTCGTTATTTCCGGGTAGCTGTCCGCGACACACATGTATATACATATGCACACACACACACCCAATTGATTGTTCGTGGGCCTCAGGAGAACGCGGCGGTGCATACGTCACCACTGAGAGCCAGCGATGTTAGACACCGCCACCCTCCCTGAGGGCACGGGCGACATTCGTCGGCGGGCGCCTGTGCATCTATTTCTTTTCGCGGCGTGCAGTCGTTACCCCATGGGGAGGGGAGGTGCCCAACAATACTCACAAAAAGAAGTCCCCAGAGTGTTTTTGACCATCTCTGAATCTTCCCCCTGTAGAGGGACGGGCCCGACTGAAGGAGAGGGGGCCTGGGGCACCTGCTGGTGACGTCCGGGCAGGGTGGAGCACGTCGGGGCGGGGGTGCGCTGCGATCGCCGAAGTGTGCGCGAGAGCACCAGCATGTCGGGGGGGGGGTCCAGTCCCCCCCATGCGTCGTCGTCGGAGGCGCTGCGATCGCCGCAGTGTGCGCGAGAGCACCAGCACGTCGGGGGGGGGGGGGGATTCTGCGACGTATTGACAGCATGCGTGTAGCGCAAAAGTGGCTCAAGCGTAGCGCAAAATCGTCGAACAGATGGTGCGACATGAAGCATCGCGCGCCTTCGTCGGAGGCGGGAGGCGGAACGGAGAGCCCCCCCCCCCGGGAAACGTCGGTTTTTTCGGCTTCGTGGTCGTGCCGCGCGCGCGGGCGGGGCGCAGCTGCGCGGGCGCGCGAGAGGAATGACCCCGCCGTCGATGCCGTGGACTGCCTCTCCGCCCCCGGTGGGCGCGCGGTGCCCCAGGGTGTTCCGCCGTGGCGTCCTGTGGTGTCCCGTTGGTGTTCCGTTGGTGTCCCGTTGATGTTCTGGTCGGAGGTGGGCGGGCGGTGGCCAGGGGTCCCGGCTTGGTATCGATAGTGAAGTCGATCGTGAGATCGTAATAAGATCGCTGGAATGGGATGGAAAGTGAGATCGAAAGTGAGGTCGACAGTGAGGTTGATTGTGACATTGGTTGTGAGATAGACGCCTCGCATTTGCCAGCAATTGGTTCTTCCCTGCACCCCCCCTACCTCCTCATCACCCGAAGAACGGTCGTATGGGTACGATCGTTATCGTTACCCCAAGGGGGGAGGGGGAGGGTGTATGGCTTGAGAAACGACCGTTACGCGCCAGAGGATGAACTAACAAGATCTCCTCTCGAGCCTCCACATCCTTCTCCCCCCTGCTCCTCCCTCATCCACCTCCTCCACCCTTCCTCCACCTCCCACTCCTCCTCCTCCCCCTGCCCCCCCCTCGTTTTCATCTTTGTCGTTCTCAGGGTCGGCGGCACTGGCTGTAAGGCCTTCGCAATCTCCACTCGAGTTCTGAGCCGCCGTTGAGCCCCCTCGAGCTGTCTGAGCTCTCAGCTGTGAGGGGCGCACGAAAGCCGTGACGGCCAGATTGCCGTCGCCTTCGCCCTCGGGAGGCCGGTCACCTGGCCATGGGGCCGTCGAAACACTGCTCCGGATGAAGACAGTTCGTCCCTGGGGAAGTGGTGGAAGCCCGGTGGGCCTACGTCGCGAAAACACTGCAGCGTCGGATGAGAGGGAATGCCCTCCTTGGCGGTCTCTTGGGCCCCCTTGGGGGCCTCCTGGGACTGCGTGGGCTGCCATGACTTTCGGAGATCTTCTGACCCGGGTCAATCCAGACCCGGGTCAGTCAGGCCTTGCAAAATCATGCAAGAACCTGAAAGATCCTGCACCCAAGCCCGGGTCAATGCGAAGGATCCTGCAAGATCCTGCAAGATCCTGCGCCCAAGCCCGGTCAATGCGACCCTGGCCCTGCAGGATCCTGCAAGATCGGGCGCTCTGGCTGAGCCCCGCTTGCATTGACCCGTGTCTCAAGGCTCCCGAGACTTCTCTTCGGCGTCAGCTCCAGGAGGCCTGGGCGTATATTCCCCTGAGAACCCTGCGCGGATGGTCCTGCACGGCTGCACGGATCAGGGCTCGAACTGCACGGTGCTCTCCGCTCTCGTGTTGTTTTGAAGTCATCGGCCTGACATAAGGAGCGATGAATAAGGAACGAAGCCCCTTTTTGGCCAAGGAATAACGCATAGGGAACGATAAATGATACATAACGCATCAAGCACGAATAAATGACGCACCCAAGCCTAAGGGACGACCGAGCCCGATTTGAAGAGGAAGTGTTCCTTGTTCAAGCCGCTCGCTGTAGGTTCCCCTCTTCTTGTGTTCGTCCCGCCTTCGCCGCAGAGCGCCAGCGGAGTGAAATCGGCACATTTGGACGCCCGAAATGGGCACGGAAACAATGGGCACAATGCCCAACAGCAAATGTTGTCTCGAACCAACAGCGGCCGCTGTTGGCCATCCCTCGGAACATCCCTGAAGAACATCCCTGAAGAACATGAGACCATCCGTCGGCCAAAATAAACCGACAAAATCAGTGTGAGGGGGCCAAGCGGTCATTCATTGTCCATGGGTGCGTGGCTGAAGTGGGGATCCGTGGTGAGGATTATGCTTGTTGCGTTGTTGCGTTGTTGTTGTTCTTGGCACTGTTGCTTTTGCTTATTTGTTTGTTTGCTTGTTTGTTGTCGTCGTCCCACCTCGGGACCCAACCCGCGACCCACCCCGCGACCCACCTCGGGACCCACCTCGGGACCCAACCCGCGACCCACCTCGGGACCCACCCGCGACCCAACCCGCGACCCCCCCGCGACCCACCCCGCGACCCATCCGCGACCCACCCGCGACCCACCCGCGACCCACTTGCGACCCACCCGCGACCCACCCCGAGACCCACCCGCGACCCTCCCGCGACCCACCCGCGACCCATCAGCGACCCACCCGCAACCCACCCACGACCCACCCGCGACCCATTTGCGACCTACCCACATTGGTTTGACGAAATACAATAAAATCGGCGCCTGCAGCGGGCTCGTTGCATAATTTGTGAAACTTCGGCGCCTGCGGCGGGCTTCTCCAGAGTCTCGCAAACTGCCGATGTCCCCACCGCCCCCTTGACTATTACCCGCATCTGTGGGGTGCTACGCAAACAGACCATCCAAGGGTACCCTCCCCAGGATGCACAAGAGCATTCAACAAGCATGAAGAGCACCAAGGTACCCTTCCCGAACCGACCTCGATCTCATACCTCGGCCCGACTGTATAGACGACTCCTCCGTGCCGCGCTGAGAGGCGTGTCGGTATGGCGGGCCGGACGTTTCGCCTGAGACTTTCTCGCCGCTTATGATCCTGAAGCTTGAACTTCGCAACAGCACGGACGGAGCAGAGATTGTTGGTAGATGGGGGTCCCTCCTTTGCAGATTCGTTTCAGACAGGTTTGCATAGGTTTCCAGGATGGGAACACAGGTCGCTTTCACAATGGGGCTATCGCCTTAGCGCCGCGCGCGTTAACCTTACAACGTTTGCAACGGCTTCAGGGATGGAATGTTTTTTTTTTGTATTATTACTATTATTATCATTATTATTATTATTATTAATATTATTATTATTGTTGTTATTATTATGAAGCACATGGAGCGCTCTCCGCAGTGCAGAACGCACTTATCATTGCTGATGCATCTTGGGCTTACTTTGGTCCTCTTCCTCCTCCTCCTTCGGCGCCGCCGTCGTGGTCGTCGTCGCCGTGACCGTCGGCGCCGCGGTCAAGGCCGTCGCCATCGACGTCGGCACCTGCCGCCGTATTCGCCTGCGTCCGTCGACGTCGCCGTCGGCGTCGCCGGCGTCGATCGGCGCCATCCCCAGAACTCCGAGGTCGGGATTTTTGCGCAACGTCGAACTCTAAAAGCCTGGACCCCTTCCCCGGGACGGGACCGGCTTTTCATCCCAGGCCGTTGGTTGACAGATGCCGGAAACTGTAAAAGAAACCTCCCGTCGTGATTTTTCCACGACGCGAGCATGCCTGCATCGTCGACCTCGTTGGCCTCGTCGTTCGCTGTGCCCCGCCCTCGTGAGACCGCACGCTGACAGACCACCTCCCGCCGTGAGTCCTTCGCGACGAGAGGAGGTGCCGCCGCCGCCGCCGACGTTGGCGCCCGACGCCGACGACATGTCGGCGCCGATCGGCGCCCACCGATCAGGCAGGCGCCCTCTGAGCGCGCCGGCCACCTCGCCGCCCAGCGCGTACAGCCGCCCGGCCGCGCTCGCGGCGCACGGCCCAGCCCGCGGGCCGGTCAGCGGCGGCAGCTCCTCCCAGGCGCCAGTCTGCGGGTCGTACCTTCTGGCGGCAGCGGGCTGCGGCCAGCGGCGGCAACGGCGGCGGCCACGTCGGCGGCCACGGCGGCCACGACGACGCCGGCAACGGCGGCGGCAGGGCTTCGTACCTGGCGGCGGCGGCTGCGATGGCGGCTAGGGCTGCGGCCAGCGGCGGCCGCGGCGGCGGCCACGTCGGCGGCCACGGCGGCCACGACGACGCCGGCGACGGCGACGGCGGGGCTTCGTACCTGGCGGCAGCGGTGGCTGCGATGGCGGCTAGGGCCGCAAATTGCGGCGGCTGTGACGACGGCGGCCACAACAGCGACGTCGACGGCCATCGCGACGCTGACGACGACGAGGGGCCGTGCGTGGCAATGGCGGCAGGCAGAGCTCTGCGAGTCGTTCGTCGTTCGTCGTCGTCGTCGTCGTCGTCGTCGTCGTCGTCGTCGTCGTCGTCGTCGTCGTCGTCGTCGTCGTTGTCCGTCGTCCCGTGTCCGTTGTCCGTCGTCAACGTCAACCGTCCGTCGTCGGCGTGGCGTCGTCTTCGAGCGTCGAGGTTCGAGGTCTTGATGCTTTTGACGCTTTCGCGGCCTCTGGCGGCCACCGGGGGGCTCCAAAGGACCGCGGACGACGTCCGTCGTTCCGCATGATCGTAGTCGCTTGTCTTTGTCGTCCGTGGTCGTCCGACGTCCGTCGTCGGCCGTCCGTCGTTTGTCTTTGTGGTCCGACGTCCGTTGTTGATCTTTGTCGTCCGTGGTCGTCCGTGATCGTCCATCGTCCGCAATTCGTCGTTCGTGTTCATTTTCATTATTGTCGTCGTCGTCTGGCGTACGAGGTCCGCCGACGTCGTTCTCGAAGATCGGACCCAGGGCCTCGCCCCAGAGCGCGTCCTGACCGAAACCTCGAGGCGAGGCCGAGCGGGAGGGCGGGAGGAGCAGCGTGGAGGCGACGACGCGCACCCGGACTGGCTAAAATCCCTGGAGCTACCTGGCCGACCCTGGATGCCTGTGTCCTGTAACTGGCCATCGCTCGGACGTCCACTCCCTTCGCTTTTTCCGGTTTCGTGCGTGGTTTTTTTCGCTAAATGATCAAGGATGCTCCTCGATGGCCCTCGCCGAAGGAAAAATGCACACGTCCGAGCGATGCCAAGGTAAACATAAGCAAAAAAGGCATCAACATAGTTCAACTTTCGACCTGCGCCGGACGCCCCTCCCTGGCGCGCGGAGCGCGATCCAAGAAACCCGCGCGGAGCGCCAGGAATTTCTGTCTACGGCCGTTTTTCCTTTCTTCGATGCATCCTGTAAGCGGTGCCGTCTCACTTCTGCTCCAGCCGCCTTCCACCGTCAGGCCTGTCGTCGTTACAGGGCTGGACCTACACTGCGTTTTGGCCACCTCGTGGGCAGTTTTGCTTTGCACTCAAGGCGAAGCGAAGGCAAAACGAGGAAGAGCGAACAACAGGCGAGCGTTTTCTTGTTCGGCGTTTCGACATTGGGCAAAGGGGGGGAGGTGGAGGGGGGGGTTTGGCTCCGGATCTCTGCTTAATGCGACTTTGTGGATCCGTGCGTCCTCTGGGGGTGGCTCCACATGCTTGAAGCGGGCGCCAAAAACAGCCGAGGTCTACTCCGTGGGGGGGAAGGGAGAGAAGGCCGGGTGCGAGGGCCCGAGACGATCGGCAAAACAAGGAATAAAATCACACCAAAGAAAAACCCAACCAATGGATGGTTTGAAATGAGATCGATAAAAAGATCGATAAGAAGATCGACCAGAAACCCGGAACCCGGAACCCACCGAAATCGGTCCGGAACCAATGACACCCCGGAACCCAGAACCGGGAACCGGGGACCCCAGAGCCGGCCACCAAATTCGGCGGGACACTTTCGCCAAATCTTTCAATTCCTGCTAGGACCCCATTCAGTGCAAGCGCTGCTTGGGGAAGGATCGCCAGCACGAAAACGAAACACACTGTTTGGGCTCCGCCCTGCCGTCGTCCTGCTTTTTCGCGGCCTGCCGCCTCAGGGTATCTTCCGACCCGGGTCAAGCCAGACCCGGGTCGGTCAGGCCATTGCAGGATCCTGCAGGGTCCTGCACCCGAGCCCGGGCCGATGCGAAGGATCCTGCAGGATCCTGCACCCGAGCCCGGGTCGATACGTCCAGCTGGCCCTGCAGGATCCTGCAATATCCGGCGCCCTGGCTGACCCCCGTTTGCACTGGCACCCGTCTCAAGGCTCCCGAGCTGTTCCGTCGCTGGACTTCGCTGGTGTCCAGGACGCGGCGGCGAATGAGCCAACGAGGACCCCAAGCGGCGGCCCATGGAGGACGGCCTCCCGCCTGACAATACCCAGCTCTCTGGCCAGAGACGCCTTGGGAGTAGGAGGAGACGCAGGAGAAGGAGGAGGAGGAGGAGGAGGAGGAGGAGGAGGAGGAGGAGGAGGAGGAGGAGGAGGAGAGGAGGAGGAGGAGGAGGAGGAGGAGGAGAAGGAGGAGGAGGAGGAGGAGGAGGCGCCCTCCTCGTCCGTCTCGACAATGTCGTCGTCGTCCTCGTCCTCGTCCTCGTCGTCGTCGCCGTTCGTCGTCACCGTCGTTCGTCGTTCGTCGTCCTCGTCGTCGCAGTCGTCGGTGTCGTCCGACCAATTATCCGCTCAATGGTCAATCCTGGTCCGCTTTCCGAGCCGCGTCAAGCCGTTGCGACAAGAACTTTCAGGAGCACGCAAACATCTTAGAGATAACGACGACGACGACGTCGCCGCCGTCCGTCCTTGGTCGCTCTTGGTTATCGAGGGAGGTCCCCTTCGAGGATCCCCTGAGGCAAACCAAACCAAACTGCATGTGCACCTCGATCCTCGACCCTCGATCTACCATCGTCCGTCCTCGAGATCCGCTCAAAGTTGGGCACCTCAATTGGACCCACTCTGAGAACTTTTCACCCCCAGTTCGATCTTCTACGGGGGCCCGAAGCAGCTGTCCTCCAAAGGCTGAGCACGACGACGAAACACCTATGCCTTAGAGAGAAGGCCAACCCGCTGCCATCAACTCCAACCAATCCTCTTCCCAACCCTGGACAAACCCTGCGGACCCTTCCGTCGGACTCATCCAGAAAACTCTGGTAGGGGTATTCTTTTCCCATCAGGATGAAGAACTCCTCACGATCCTCGATCCTCGTTCGGTTGTCCCTCGTCGGACCTGCCTCGGCGGCGAGTGAGGGGGGTAAGTGAGAAGGATAAGGCCCTCTCAGAAGGCGGCGGGACTTCTCAGAAGCCCTCGCGCCTTCGGAGGTGTTTTTTGTGTGTTTTCGGGAGAAGGCTTCGAAAACTCATCAGAAGGCCAGGGGACTTCCGAACTTTCTGGGACAGCCTTCTCCTTCTCACTCCCCCCCTCGCTCGCTGCCGACTGCCTCCAGAGGCTGAGCATGACGAAACAGCCGGTCTCCAATCCTCGCTCGGTTGTCGTTCGTCGGCGGTCCAATGGGGGGCTCGGGCGCGAACTAATGGGGGGCGATCAACGGAGGGGGAGAAAAGACACCTTTTCAGGCCCGAAAGGGCTCTTGTAGGGGAGCCCTAAAAAGGCCTCCCTTTTTTGCAGCCATCGCTGCCCCGCCATTCATCGCCGCCCCATGATGAGCCCCTCACAGGGGGGATTGCGACCCCGATCTCCGGTGTGGGGCCTGCGAATCGACTGCAGAATTGAGAAAAGCAAGCTCGGGGACTCGGGGATCTTCGATGGGGGGGGCGCCCATCCTCGCCGATCGGGGTGCTCGAATAGGCCCCTGGGGGTTGCATCCCTGAGACCCCCCCCTTCTTCTCCGAGCCGCGAATTTTAGGTCGGGCTTGTCCCCCTACAGGGGGGTATTCGACCAACAACAAATACCCCCAAAGCACCCCCAAAAGGTCAACAAATACTCAAAACATAGCCCCCAGACTATTTTTGGATTATTTTTGACTTTTTGGGGGGTATTTTTTTTTTTCGTTGAAAATCCCCCTGTAGGGGGACAGGCCCGACTTAACGCTCATTTTCGGGGGGGGGGGGGGAGAGAGAGACCGCCGGCCGGACTCGGGGCCTCGGGGACCTTCGAGCGGGGGGAGAGGCGCCCACCCTCGACAATAGCGGGGCGGGGGAGGGGGGGCCTCCCCGAGGCCCCCCCCCCCCCCCCCCCCCCGTCTTCCTCTCCGAGCAGCCGTGAGCCTCCGTCGGGGCAGCTCGCGGGCCGGGGCAGAGAGCTCGCCGGTGGGCCCCCGGTCCTCGCGCGGGCCTCCTCCGATCCTGGCTCGGCCGCCGCCGAGGGCCCGCCGAGGGGGGCGCCTGGCCGCGGTGGCCACCGGCCTGTAGCCGGAGTCGAGGCCGCCAACGACGTAGAGCCTCTGGGCGGGCCGGGGGGGGGGGGAGGAGGAGGAGGAGGAGGAGGAGGAGGAGGAGGAGAGGAGGAGGAGGAGGAGGAGGAGGAGGAGGAGGAGGAGGAGAGGAGGAGGAGGAGGAGGAGAGGAGGGAGGAGCAGGAGCAGGTGGGGGAGGAGGAGCAATTAGAAGGAGGAGGGAGGAGGAGGAGGAGGAGGAGGGAGGAGGAGGAGGAGGAGGAGGAGGAGGAGGAGGAGCGGTGGGCTCGGCGGCGAGCGTCGGGGCTGAAGAGACGGGGGCCCATTGCAGGCAGGGGTCGGGCAGGGCGCTGGAACTTGCAGGATCCTGCAGGGCCAGGGCATTGACCCAGGCTTGGGTGCAGGATCCCACAGCTGCACGATCCTGCAAGATCTTGCCAGGATCCTGCAAGGCCTGACTGACCCGGGTCCGGATTGACCCGGGGCAGAAGATCCCCGAGAGCGAGGGCGGGGAGTGAGAAGGAGAGTGCCGACGGCAAGGCTTCGGGCCTGAAGAAACGGGGGCCCATGCAAATGGGGGCCAGCTAGGGCGCCGGATCCTGCAAGGTCCTGCAGGATCCTTCGCATTGACCCGGGCTTGGTGCAGGATCCTGCAAGATCCTGCAAAGCCTGACTGACCCGGGTCTGGATTGACCCGGGGCAGAAGATCCCCGAGAGCGAGGGCGGGGAGTGAGAAGGAGAAGGCCTTCTAAGAAGGCGGCGTGACTTCTCAGTAGCCCTCGCGCCTTCTGAGAAGTGTTCCGTGTCTTCGGGGAAGGCTCAGAAAGCTTTTCTCTCAGAAGGCCGGGGGGCTTCCGAGCCTTCTGAGAAGGCAAGCCCCTTTTCACTTCCCTCCTGGGGTGGCCGCCGAGTGGTTCGCGCCTCTGTCTGCCTTTCTCGCGCCCCCCTGCGCTTTCTGTGCCCTGATTCGTTCCCGGCGTGTACAGCCGACCAGCGCCTGCACCAGCTTCGGCCCGCGCCCCCCCCCGGTACGCCGCCGACGGCGGCTGGAAAGTTTATACCCTTACGGTGGCACCGCAGGGGTATAAACTTTCCAGCCGCCCAGGGGCAGGTGTCCCCGACGGCGAAAAAGTGTATGTTATACCGTTCTTCGCCCGTTAGAAATCGGGCCAGCTTCCCGGCAAGCTGGCTGCGAAGCGCTGGCCCAACTTCTCGGGAGGAGGTTCCCTAAGCAGACGCTCGACAGGGAGGACGAACCCCGAGGACGAAGCCCCGCGCGACGACGGGTCTAGCCTACAGTCGAGGAGCTACCAGAAGGAACGCTAACTTTAGGTCGGGCCTGTCCCCCTACAGGCAGATTTTGGACGACAAAAAACAATCCCCAACATCTTCAGAAATGCTCAAGCATAGTAAAACAAGTCGTCACCTGACTCTTGTGGGCTATTTAGAAGTATTCCCCCCTGTCGAGGGACACGCCCGACTGAACGCCAAATCGCTCCTTCTCGACCCCAACGGCGCCCGGGTGCACGAGGAGGGCTCTACACCCACGGAGTACCCCAGGGAGGAGCGGGCCCCTTCGGAGCCCAAGGCTGCCCCTGATCTCAGCGCCTTGGCTGCAGCCTCTGGGGAGGTGGGGGCGCTCGTAGACGGGCGCGTGCCAGTACTCGCAGAGTGACTGCTCGCGAATGGCCGGCATCTGCCAGGAGGGGTCCTACGAGAAATTGCATCGAAGCAGACATGAGTTTTTCGGACGTCTGCGAATAGGCACTCTGCGAGCCGCGGAACATGCCCGGCTGAATTCAAGGGGGGAGGGCGGGCGGCGGGGGAGTGGGGTGTCGAGGGGATGCGTGGCGAGGAGCGCGATGGGGGCGAGGAGCGCGAGGAGGTGCGCCGAGCCTGGGCGGGAAGCGTCGGACGATGTCGCCGAAGGCCTCCCCGACGGCCTCGTCACGGCCGACGCCGCCAGCGCTGCCGTCGCCATCGCCGCCGCCGCCGCCGCCGCCGCCGCCCTCGTGGTCGTCGGCGTCGTCGACGTCAACGTCATCGTCATTGTCGGTCGTCGGTCGTCATCTCGCCCGTCGTCGTCATTGGATCGTCGTCGTCGTCGGTCCACGTCGCGACCGTCGCCTTCTCCTCGCCGTCTCCGACGTTGTCGCCCGCCTCTCCCTTCAACACCAAGCCACGGACCTGTCCTGGAACGTGCTTCGACCAGGATTTCGGAGCGAGTCCAGTCCGAAACGATGAGGGAGGGCTTCCCTCGAAGCCCCGAGCGGCAGGAGGGGAATGGAGAGGACATGAAGGTGCTCTCCACCTTCTCGACGAGATCTTTATCGTCGTCATCAGGTTCCGACCTGGAGCGCATGCTGACCATGAATTCGAGGCGGGTCCAGCAGTGGCGACGAGGGCCCTCCGAGAGGCCACGAAAAATACGGCTGGACCTAGGACAGAAACACATTGAGACCCTCCGCCTGCCAAAGCACACAGAGCATTCGAGGGTACCCTCCCCAGGATGCACAAGAACATCCACCAGACACGAAGAAGATCAGGGCACCCTCCCCGAGCCGACCTCGATCTTATACCTCGGTCCGCCCGGAAGGCGGCCGAAGCAGACTTGGGCACAGGCCGCCCCAGAGAATCACAACACACAGCCGAAGCATATCGGTTCTGGAAGCCAGAGGGCGCTTGCAGCAGACCGGGGCCTGGGCATCCACAGACACGTCTGCTCCCAACGACGGCGCGTCAACTCCCGGAGGGCCGCGCCGACTTTCGGACCCGCGCTGCCCACCCACCCTCGCCGGCGCGCGAAGCGCGCCCCGGGCGGCACCGGAGGCGCCGCCAGGGGAAGAGGATGTCCATCGGCGGTGGACAAACCTCCCTGTAGTAAAGATCCCCTTAGTGAAAACGGCCTAGGAGACCGAAACCGACGGACCTGGACCCGCAAAAATAACGGCCGTGACGCCCTCTCGCGAACCGAAAACGGCCAGTTCACTAATCGACGAGTCAGGGTGGAGGTCTATCAACCTCCGAGTCCAGCGCCGATCCGAGAAAGGCGCGCGGACCCATGCGTTTCTTCTTTGAGTCGTCGTCGCCGTCGTCGTCGTCGAGAACCAGCACGGATGATGTGTCTCCAACGACCTCTGTGCTTCAATTCGGGGCCTCAGTGCGCTCCCTCGTCGCCACGGCTGGATCCGCCTTCTGATTCCGGTCACACCGCGCTGCAGGCGAAGTCCAGGGGTCGACGTTGAGGGGAGGACCAAGCCGCTGCGGTCGTCGTCCCCGCCGCTGTCGCAATCGGCGTCTTCGCTCGGCGGGAACGACATGACTGGGCTGCGGCCCAACCAAGTGGGAGGGCCTTCCCTGGCCTTTCTTCAGCTGCTCCCTCAGATCTTTGGTGGTCCCCAAACGTGGTGGTGAGAACACCCGGTGGTGAGTTTTGGACGATTTGGGTAATGGTTTTCGAGCGCTGGCTGGCCCAAGAAACGCAAAACCTCGTGGCGACCGCGTGTCCCCAAACCCGGTGGCGACCCAGAATTATTTTCTGGGGGAATCGGGGTCACCACCGGGTGTCTCACCACCTGGTTTGGAGACCACCAAGATCTGGGCCTTCCCTGGCCTTCCTTCAGCTGCTCCCTCACATCTGGGCGGTGGGGAGGAGGAGGAGGAGGAGGAGGAGGAGGAGGAGGAGGAGGAGGAGGAGGAGGAGGGGGAGGAGGAAGAGGAGGAGGAGGAGGAGGAGGAGGAGGAGGAGGAGGAGGAAGAGGAGGAGGAGGAGGAGGAGGAGGAGGAGGAGGAGGAGGAGGAGGAGGAGGAGATCGCCCCTGCGGGGCCCTGGGAGTCGTCGCTTCGCTCCAGGAGGCCTCCTCGTTCGACGTGGCCTTTTTTGCCCGCGGCGTCGGCCCCCGGGGACCTCTCGAGCCCTTCCCCGGGCATGGGCGGCCTTTCCCTCCGAGTCGCTGGTTCGCGGCCCCGGGGCCTGGAACTGGCCTTCCTTGGCGGCGCGCAAAAAGGGGTAGGGGGAGGGGGGAAGGCTTCTTAGAAGCACCCCTGCTTCTTAGAAGGCCTCGGCCTTACGTACGTCTTCCGCGGCCCCGGGGCCCGGAACTTAGGGGGAAAACAAACCTACCTCGCTTTTGACCACCCTCGCTTCCAAGAGATACCAAGCGATGCTAAACTGCGGCCTGTACTGGTCAGGCCGCTTGACGAGGAGGCGCGTGGTATGACTTGGTTTTGCCTGGAACCGAAAGCGGGGTAGGTAATTCACGCTCTGAGAACTGGCCTTCCGTGGCCGAAAACTGCGGGAGACCGGCCGTCACGATCTCGTGGCGGCGCCCGTTCTTGGGGCCCGGGCGTCTGCCGTCTCGAGGCCCTCAGGACCGCGGGCCTCCCGACCTCTCGACCACCTCCCCAAGGCCCGTGCGGCCTCGCGAGGCTGCGTCTGACGGTCCCCTGGCACCGCAAGGGCCCCCCCAGAGTCCGAGCACGACAAAAAACGCGCCTCGACTTTTTTCGAGACGGCGACAACGACAACGATGTCGCCATCGGCGGCGGCGGCGGCGCCGCCGCCGTCGTCGTCTTCGTCGTCGTCGCCGTCGCCGTCGTCGTCGTCGCCATCGGCCTCGTCGTCGTCGTCGTCGTCGTCGTCGTCGTCGTCGTCGTCGTCGGCGTCGTGGCCGTGGTCGTCGTCGTCGCCGCCGTCGCCGTCGCCGTCGTCGTCGTCGTCGTCGTCGCCGTCGGCTTCGTCGTCGTCGTCGTCGTCGCTTCGTCGTCGTTGCCGCCGGCAATGTCGTCGTCGTGGTCGGCGTCGTGGCCGTGGTCGTGGCCGTGGCCGCCGTCGTCGCCCCGCGGGGGGCCTGGTGGAAGGCCCGGCAGGCCGCCCCGAGGTGCCGCGCCACGGGCGGGCCGCCCGCGAAGGCGCAGACCGGGAGGGCGAGGTGCTGCGCCAGGCTGTCGCACCTATAGGGGCGGCCCGGGGGGGCCCCCGGGGGGGGGGGGCTCCTCGGGGAGCCGCGGGGCGGGGCCCTTTTGCCGCCCCGAGGCGCCGCACGCAGCACGCAGCGTAATACTGATCTACGGGCTTCGGCGCGTAGCCCGAAAGCGCGGGTCAGACGCAGCACTTTCTCCCAGAGGGCTGGGGACCTTCGCCGCCCCGAGGCGCCACACGCAGCACGCAGCGTATACTGATACACGGGGCTCGGCACGCAGCCTGAAAGCGCGGGTCGATACGCAGTGCTTTCTCCCAGACGTGGGCCCATACGTCGAGCCAAGACGCAACGTATTGGCACGGACGTCTCGAGTACGGCACGTGTTGCGTATCAAAATTTGCTGTGCGCGTCCCGCGTTGCTTTCAGCGGAAGAGGTTCGCTCTCGCCCTGCAAATCAAAAACGTTGCGTATCAAAACGTGCGCCTGGTGGGAACGTTTGTTTTTAGCTCGGCGTGTCGACATTGGGGCGGGAGGGGGGGGGTCTGGCTCTGGACCTCTGCCTAATGCCACCGTTTGCAACAGGGCGTCCTGTGGGGGAGGCCCCACCTGCTTCAGAACAGGTGCCAACAGAAAAGCCAAGGTCTACTCCAAGAGGGGGGCGGAGGAGGGGTGCAAGGGCCCGCGCCGACCGGCAAAACCTCGCCGGGTCGGGGCTCGATGCTACCAGGGAGTCTGGCAACCCTAACCCCCGACCTTGTGGGACCTGGGACTTGGGAAGACACGTGAGCGACGAAAACAAGCGGGTCTCACGCGAGACGACATGACAGCCTTTCGCGGTGGCCTACGCGGGCCGCCCGCGCGGCACGCTGCCTTGGAGCCGAGGGCGCTGACGCGGGGCCTCACGCGCCAATGTGCCAATGTCGGTGCAGCTGACCCCGTTGTGCTGCGCCGCTCCCTCGGGGCCCAGCTTCCAGGAGGCACGCGTGCGATGCGGGGGCAGGCGTCCTCGGTAAGGGGTGCGCCTGAAAGAGCACCCTGGGGGTGCATCCCCGAGGGCCTGCCCCCATCCTGAGCGTCCAGCTTCTTCTGGGGGGGAACCTCGGGAAGTGAGCGCGAGGAATCGCCTGCGATTCGGGGGCCGAGGCTCGGGAATCGAGCCTCGAGGACATCGGAGGCTCGGGGCCCGAGGTGGGACGCCCGAGGACCGCGCTGTGCTGGGCAGTGACAGGCAGCGCTGGGCCGTGTGAGAAGCGTCGACGTCGTTGTCGCCGTCGTCGTCGTCGTCGTCGTCTTCGTCGTCGTCGTAGTCGCCGCAACCACCGCCGCGGCCGCGGCCGCCGCCGCAGCCGCCGCCGTCGCCGTCGTCGTCGTCGTCGTCGCCGTCGTCGTCGTCGTCGTCGTCGTCGTCGTCGTCGTCGTCGTCGTCGTCGTCGTCGTCGTTGTCGTCTTCGCCGTCGTCGTCGTCGTCCTCGTCGTCGTCGTCGCCGACGTCGCCACTGACGTCGTCGCCGTCGGCGTGGTCGCCGGAACAATTCCGTGCTTTTGGCTTCTGTGTGTGCGGCCTCCGCGTCGGAAGTTGTCAGAGAGCTTCTGAGTAACTGTGGGAGAACCTCGGGAATGCGCGAGGAGATAACGCTCGGCGCTTCTCAAAACACTGCCCGCTTCAACAACGTGGACAAAACATGAAGTTCCGATCGCCGTATCACAAACCAAACGCATTACGCCACGAGCACCGTACATCCGTGTGTATGTATCACCGGGCGCGCGTGTTCCACGTGCTGGCCCCATGAGGTAGGTACCCTACGTCTGCGAGAACGGCATTTCACGCGAAAGCGAGGATTTGCGCGCGGCGGCGGGGGGAATGCGAACTGCAACTCAACGACCCACGGCGCCCGGATTTGAGGGGAGAACTCAGGAAAAACAGTGAAGGCATTCCCACTGGATCGCGGCCAAGTCGTGTCGTTCCCGCTAGGAGAAGACAACGATAACGACGGCGGCGACAACGACCACCTCGTCCTCCCACGTCAATGCGTTCGGCTGGACCTCTTCTGGAGCGCGTTCCGTCCAAGATCCGAGGAAGTCTCACGGAGGCCACGAGTAAAAACGAAGTGCATCTAATCACACATATCCTCGATTCAGGGCCTCGACGACGACGGCGACGACGGCGGCGGCCACGACGACGATGACCTCGGCGACAATGGCGGCACCGACGACGACGGCGGCCACGGAGGCGACGACCACAAGGACGACGACGACGACAACGACGACGACGACGACGGCGGCCGCGAAGGCGACGACGGTCACGGCGGCGACGTCGCAGGCAGCCACGACGACGACGACGACGAGCGCGACGACGGCGACGACGCCGACTGCGCGCGAGCGGATGCGGGGCGGCGCGCCCGTGGCCCCCGGCGGCAGGCGCGGCATCCCAAAAGGACCTGCGGGGGGTTCTCGCCGCGGCCCCCCTTCGCTGCCTCGCCGCCACCGCCGTGGCCGCCGTGCATGCCACCATCGTTGCCGCTGTGGTGGTCGTGGCCGCCGTCGTGGCCGCCGCCGTCGCCGTCGTGGCCACCGTCGTCGCCCTCGTGACCGCAGCTCCACTGAGAACGAC
>CAUYUJ010016596.1:225526-233026 GCA_963575745.1 Prorocentrum cordatum
AAGCTTGGCGAGCTGCTGCGCTCCCGCGCGCCGCTCCTCGGCCTCGACCAGCCTCCTTCGCCGCCCGCAGCCCCTGCTCCGCATCGAGCAGCAGAGTCACCTGCGGGCGGCAGCCTCTCCTCCTGCCTCTCGCCCTCCATGGCCACGTAGTCGCCGCCCGCAGCCCCTGCTTCGCATCGAGCAGCAGGTTCCCCTGCGGGCGGCTGGCCCTCCTCCTGCGGCCTGACCTCTGTGGCCTCGCACGGCGGGGACGGTCCGCCGTCGCTGCCACCTGCAGCCACCTCGTCTCCTCTCTGCGCAGGGCCCGCCACGGGCCGCTGGCACTCGACCTGCTGCCTGGCCACCTTGGCCACACGCCTCGGCGACTGCGAGGGCGGCGTCAGCTCGGCCAGCCTCGGTGAGCTGCTGCGCACTCGCGCACGGCGCCGCAGACCTGGCCCTCCGCCGCCGCCCGCAGCCCCTGCCTCTTCTCGTGCCGCGGCAAGGCGCACCACGGCTGCACGCCTGCCGCCAGCTCGCCCGCTCGGACCAGCCGCTGCGCTGTGGTCCTCCACGTCGTCCGCCAGCACCTGGGCTCCGCTGGCCTCGCGTGGCTGGGGCGGTCCGCCGCCGCTGCCACCTGCAGCCACCTCGTCTCCTCTTTCGGCAGGGCCCGTCTCAGGCCGCTGGCTGCCCTCCTGTAGCCTGGCCACCTCGGCCGCCGCCTTCGGCGCCAGCGAGGGCGGCGTCGGAGCGGTCTGCCTCGGCGAGCTGCTGCACACACCCGCGCGGCGCCGCGGGCCTGGCCCGCCGCCGCCGCCCGCGGGCCCTGCCTCGCCTCTTGCGGCATCCTGGCGCGCCGCGGCTGCACGCCCTCCGCCATCTCGCCCTCTCATGCCAGCCTCGCCGCGGTGGCCCTCGGGGGTCAGGGGCCGCGGGGGGCTCGCGTCCTCCCTACCACCTGGAGCTCCTTCTGGCTTGCGCAAGGCGTGGCCGCCCTCCTTCCTCGCGACGTCCTGCGCCTGCGGCGACTGGCCTCTCACCTCCTGCGCGTCGTCCGCCATCGTCGGCGGGGGCGGTCTGCCGCCGCTGCCTCCTGTGGCCACCTCGTCTCCTCCCTCTGCAGGGCCCGCCTCAGTCCGCTGGCTCTCCTCCTGCTGCAGCTTGGCCACCTTGGCCGCCCGCGTCGGCGACCTCGAGGGCGGCGTCGGCGCGGCTTGCCCCAGCGAGCTGCTGCGCACACGCGCGCGGCGCCGCGGGCGTGGCCCTCCGCCGCCGCCCGCAGGCCCTGCTTCGTCTCCTGCCTCGGCCTGGTGCGCCGCGGTTGCACACCTGCTGCCAGCTCGTCCTCTCAGGCCAGCCGTTGCCCTGGAGCCCTCAGGGGTCGGGGGGCGCCGTGAGCCCGCATCCTCCCCTGCCCCACCACCTGGAGCTCCTCCTGGCGGCCTCAAGGGGTGGCCGTCCTCCTCCTCCGCGATGTCCCGCGGCGACTGGCCTCTCCCCTCCTGCACGTCGTCCGCCAGCACCGTGATGTTGACTGCCACCTCGCTGACCATCTTCGGAGCCAGCCCCTTCCTCAGCCTCGCGACTGCGGCGGCCCCTGCCGCCGACGGGACACTCCTGCACTCTAGGTGGAAGGAGCTCGCCCTGGCCGCGCCTGTGAAGCCGCACGCCCTGCAAGCGACCAGCGGCATCCTGCGCACCAGCAGCCTCCAGTCCACAGGCACCAGGAGCACCAGGTCATGCGACGCCCTCTGCTGCGCCTTCAGCCTGTTGTTGGCCCTGGTCGCCTCGGCGACGATGCTGCCAGGGCACTCACCTGATCTGCCTGACCATCTGCAAACCTCACACCAAGGACGCTGGCCAGGCAGCCTCCGCCAGACGCAGGCCATCCTCGCCGCTGGCTCCTTGCGCACTGGCAGGGCTCGCTGCACCTTCGTCTTGCCGTGCGTGGTGTCGCTGCCGTCGACCCAGCTGCCGACAGCCGCGCACCACATGGCTGCTCGTTCGACCACGTCTCGGCTCCTCTCCAGGCGTTCTCTGTCCCTCGCGGGGAGGCGCCCACTGGCCGCCGCAGCCTTTGCTGCCCTGTCAGCCAGTCGGTTGCCGTACCAATCTCTGTACAGCACCTCGCCTGCCGCCACCTGCCGCCGCGTACTGTGGCTGGGCATCCACCTGAGACTAACTTCATGCCCAAGACCTCCTCGCTCGTCCAGCAGGTCCCAGGCTCGCCGCCACAGGTGCGCCCATGTGTACGCGTAGCCCGTGGTGCCTACCCTGCCGACCTTGTAGAAGCCGTCGTACACGTACTTGGAGTCGACCACCAGCACTGTGACACCTTGGCCAAACCTGAGCGCCATGATCACCGCCGTGAGCTCCCCGCCGTTGATGTCCACGCAGTGGCCCTCCATCTGGCCAGCGATGGAGGCCCTGTAGCCGTCGCTGTGCGCCTGCAGCGCCACCACACTCCAGCCAACTGCCGCCGCCTCCTCGTAGTCCGCCTCGAACGCCGAGCCGTCTAGAAACAGCTCGCCTTCAGGAAGGGTGCCTCCTTCGTGGTCGCCCTTCCAGCACACGTCACTGCATACTGGCGGGCGGCGGATGCCCCGTGGTGTCGGCCACAGGCACCTTTCCAGCAGCAGCTGCACCTCAGGTCTCCCGCTCTGCCTTCGAAGATCTGCCAAGTCCTCTGGGACCGTCAGCACCTCACTCCAGCACGGGCAGTCGAAGTGCCTGTGCATCAGCGTGCCTCTGGCGCCACACCTCAAGCACCCAGCACTGGGCGCCAGCCCCTTCTCCTCCTTGCGCGCCTGAGTCCACTGCCCGTCGATGATGAGGGACCTCAGGTAGGCCTGCTCTCGCGCCGTCAACCGAACCCTGGTGCGAGGTGCTCCCTCCTCACGGCGTGGCTCGTCGGCTTTCCTGGCACAGCCAGAGGAGGTGAGCCTGACCAGGGGCTCCAGCTCGCCGCCACCAGCCAAGTGCGCGCACCCTGGGGCTTTGCTGACCTGCCTCCACTGCCAGCGCTGCACTGCTCTCCTCATCAGCTTGGCCACGACCCACGGCGCACAGTCGAAGGGCGCGATGGCCACGCCGTCGTCCATGACCCAGCGGTTGGCGGCGACGACGTCCCAGCCGATCCTCCTGAGGGAGAGCACCGTCGCCGCGCACGGGCCCTGCACGTGCACCCAGGACACGGGCCGCTTGTCCTCGAGGCCTTGCCACACCATGTGCAGCGGCACCCACTGCTCCCAGACCGCACGCAACAACATCAGCACCGGCTTGCAGGTCGCGTCGTAGATCGGGTCGAGGCCAGCCTGGAGCATGAGCCCGAGCGACCTGGACTTGCTCGCCGTGGTGTTGGAGACCGCGACGAACGTGAGGGTCCTGGCGCGGTCCAGCTCCCCTTCCGTGCAGCCCGTGATAGCCGTGCCGTACCCTATGCACGGGTGCAGCCCCGTCTTCACGATCCTCTTGGTGGCCTTCCGCTTGGCCTTGACCACCTGCAGCACTTTGATCCTGCGCAGCCTGCCTCTCGCCTGCGCCATCCTGTCGTGACGAACAGCCCGTCCTATCCTCTTGCCCCCACTGAAGTCGACCCCCAAGTTCCTCTCCTGCCCCGTGGCGCGCACCCCCCAGCGGCTTCATCAGGCGCTTCTCGAGCTCCTGCCTCGCAGCTGGCACATTCGCTAGCGCCCTGGATTTCTTCACCGCGATCTCTAAGTCGGCCTCGCCGAGCAGCGCCTTGAGATGCCTGGCCGCCAGCGTGAGGTCGTTGACTGTCCGCTGGAAGCCGCCCACCCTCTTCAAGATGATGTCATCCACGACCACCGACATCGCCAGCGTGGGCACCAGCTCCTGAAGCTTGTCCAGCGGCTCCAGCAGCAGCATCTTGAGCATGAGCGTCGCCAGCCCGTCTCCTGGCAGCACCGCCTGCTCGGTGCAGATGGCGTTGCTGACGGCTTCGTCCCGCGCCAGCCACCTGGGCGCTCTGTACAAACTCACCTGCAGCTTGAGTTGCCAGAGCGGGAAGCCCGTCCGCTGGGCGGCCTGGATGAGGCGCCCATGCTGCACCTGCTCGTACGCCTTGAGCAGGTCCAGGAGGATGAGGGCCGCGACCCAGCTGGATGCATCGCCAGCTTCGCGCCCCTTCGCTGTCGCCCACTCGCACTCCACGGCCTGCTGCCAGACTGCCCTCTCGCAGCCTCGGCCGCGCGCCGCCCAGAAGAACGGTCGATCATTCCTGCGCTCCCACTCCTCCGCCAGGGGCTTGCGCAACCTCGTCTGCACCCTCGCGAGGACGTGCACGATGGCCACGGGGCGCACACCGCCCAGCCTCTTGGCTAGGAACACGATCTTGCTCTGGATCTGCGGCCACTCCGCGGCCTGCTCGACCGCCACCACGATGTCAATGAGGGTCTCAATCCCCTCGTCGCTGAGCTCCAGCAGCTGCCTCGGCTTGATCGCCTCGAAGCCCGTGGCCGTGCCCTTCCTGAAGGACCTCAGAACTGCCCGCATCCCCTCGCAGCTGGGCCTGGGGGGGCGCTCACCTAGATCGGTCGGCCACTCCAACTCGGCGTGGCTGCACTGCACCCTCCAGATCTTGCTCCACTCCTTCTCAAGGGCGTCCAGCTCCTTGCTCAGGCTGGCGGGTCCAGCATCACTGCTGCAGTCGCTGCCCTGCCAGCCCACCGCCACTCGCGTGACCGCGTGGAGCCCTGCCGCTCCTCCTGTGAGCTGCTTGCCAACCCACTCGTCGAACTGCCTGCCCCTCTCGTCGACATCGCGCTTGGCGAGGTGCCTGGCGTTCTGCTTCGCGCGGTCGGCCAGCCTCTCGAGCAGCAGGGGGTGCCAGCACGCCAGGCCCCCATGCTGCAGCATCCTCAGCCAGCGCCCCGCCTCCATGCTGCAGGAAGTGCCGTCTCCTTCTCCTGAGCGGGCCTCCTCGTCCTGCTGCAGCTTCCTGACTCTCTTCGGGGCCGCCGCCACCAGCTGGGGCAAGTAGCAGATCGCGTCGACCCTGGCCCTTGGTGCTCTCAGCTGCGCCATGGCTCCCAGCGCGTGTGCCACCCTGGCCATCCACGCCGCCTCAGGCGTGAGCCTCGGCGCCCTGGGGTCCTGCACCCCGCTGCGCTTGACCAGCTTGGTGGAGAAGCCGTCCGCTCTTCCAACGTACCTGGCCCTCTGCTCCTCCAGCTGGTACACATCGACCCACTCGTCCTCCGCGCACTCCAGGAAGGTGGCGAAGGCGGCTGTGAGGGCTCCCTTAGCCCCCTCCCCCGCGGCGCCATGTGCCCGCACGCCCTGCTGCAGGTGCTGGGCCTGCCCCGCCGCGGAGGCTGCCTGTCTCTTCTCGACCCAGAGGCTGGGGGGCCTCACGTGCACTCCTTCAGCCGCATCAACCTGAAGGGGACTACCCGCGATTCCGTACGGTGCCTGGCTCGGATGTGCACTGCCAGTCCCAGCATGGGGAGGAATGTCCGCCTGCTCCTCCTGCGCAGCGCTGCCCCCGGCGCTGCTGCCCACTCTCTCCGCTGCGTCGGCCCCATGCGCTCCTGGCGCCCGAGCCTCGAGGTGCGCTGGCTGGACCTCGCCGCGAGGGGCTGCACCGCAGCTGCTGAGCTGAGCGGCCTCCTCCTCGGCGGCAGAGGTCGCCTGCCTCTTCTCGACCCAGAGGCTGGGGGGCCTCACGCGCACTCCTTCAGCCGCATCAACCTGAAAGGGCCAACCTGCTATTCCGTACAGTGCCTGGCTCGGAGGTGCACTGCCAGTCCCAGCGTGGGGAGGTGTGCCCGCCCGCGCCACCTGCGCAGCGCTGCCCGCAGCGCCGCTGCCTTCTCTGTCCGCTGCGTCGGCGCCCTGCGCTCCTGGCGCCAGGGCCCCGAGGTGCTCTGGCTGGTCCTCAGCGCCTGGTGCTGCGCCGTGCCCGTCCGCGCCAGCTTCTCGCCTTAGCCCGCAGTTGCCGAGGACGCTCTGCCACTCCTCGCCATGCTGGACGCAGCACCTCATCAGGTTCACCTCCGTCACGCAAGCCGGCAGCGCAGGTGCGATCGGGAGCACGCTGCTTAGCGGTCCCCATTTCTCCGCCGCAACCATCCCCACATCTCCCATGCCCTTCGCTGGCCTGGGAAGCTCCTGCCCTGCTGCACTCTGCCCTGCTGCGCCACCACTGCTGCTGGGCTGAGGGGCCTCCGCCTCGGCACGTGGGGTGCTCCTCGCCGCGGCCTCGCCTTCGAACCTCAGCACCGAGGCGAGCTGCTCCTGCACCCTCAGCCTGGCTTGCCTCCAGCTGCTGCCGTGGTCCCTCTCACAGCACCCTTGTGGTCGAACCTCAGGGAAGGTCCGCGGCTTCTGGACCAGCCTGAAGCGCTCCTCCTCCTGCTGCCTGCGGATCTCGAGAATCACCGCCGAGTGCGGGCACACTGGCGAGGCCTCCAACACCCGCGCCCCCAACGCAGCCAGCCCCTTGGAAACCAGGAAGAAGTCGATGGTCCTCCCTGATGCTGCGCACGTGGGCGATGCAGGCCTGACCACCTTGCCATCGAACATGTCGGGCACCCCGCCTGCCCGCAGCTCTTCCTCCGTGAGGTTCCAATCACCGCCCACTACGAAGTCCCTGCGGCACTGCCTCAACCTCCTTGCCAGCCTCCTGAGGCTGGACACGTTGCTGTCGTTGAGGCCGACCCCCGCCTCCAGGTAGATGTTGGCGAGCAGGAAGCCGCTGCGCAGCACGCCCGACACCCAACACAGGTGCACTCTCCCAGCCACCAGCACCGCTGCCTGCTGGTCCTGCACCTCCGCCATGCCGTGGCTCCTCCTCACCATGGTGAGGAGGCCTCCTGTGCTGAGGCCTCCTGCCGCTGACGGCGCCGCGGGCGTGCCTCTTGCCCTCCATCCTTGACTTCGAAGCTGCGCCTCCGCGTCACTGCTCCTGCCCTCCAGGAGCCTCGTCTCCTGGACCAGAATGGCGTCGCAGTCCTGCACCTCGCTCACCGCCATGCACTTGCCCAGGTTGCAGAACGCATTAATGTTGACCGTGCAGATCCTCCAGACCCCGCACTTCATGCTAGGACTCCTCCTCCATCTGCTTGACCTCCGTCCGCATCTTCTTGGCGTCACCCAGCAGCTGCTCGGCTGCTTCCCTCTTGGCGGGGTCCTCCATCCCGCACGCGATGTCCTGCCACACCTGCTGCACCGCCTGCGACACGCCAGGCCCCTCCTCCTTGGGAGCGCCCACCTGCTGCGCAGCTGCAGGCTCCGCCGAGGGCACGGGGACCGCCGCAGCCACAGGCGCACGGGGGGGCGCCCCCGCAGCGGCGGCAGCGCCAGGCAGGCCACTGAGCTCCGCCAGCACCTTCCCGAGCTTCGCGATCTCGTCCCTCGACAGGCGGCCGATCGCCTCCTGAATCGACTCCAGGGAGGCCGCTGGTGCTGCTCTCGGCTCATCGGCAGCTGCCGCCGCCTCAGCCTCCTCGGCCGCCATCCTGGCGCGCTGAGCCGCCAGCGCCTCCCGTGCCTTGG